>PVIC010001869.1:0-84588 GCA_004025085.1 Thryonomys swinderianus
GGCCCCAGAGTGGATAAATTTTAATAGCATAATTTTGAATTAAAAAGAAAGTCTTCAAGGGCCAGAGATTTAGCTCAGTGGTTCCAGTGCCTGACTCGCAAGCGCAAAGTACTGAGTTCGATCTCCAGTAACTACATACATACTACAGTGCCGGGCATGGTAGTTCATGCCTGTAATCCCAGCATTTGGCAGGCAGAGGCGGGAGGATTGCTGTGAGTTCAAGGCTTGTCTGGGCTACATAGTGAGCTCAGGGCCAACCTGAACTACAAAGCAAGACCCTGTTGAAGAAGAAGGAGAAGGAGGAGGAGGAGGAGGAGGAGGAAGAAATCTATAGAGTTGGGGATGTGGAGCAGTAACAGAGCACCTGCCTGGCGCGTGCAAGGCCCTGGGCTCAATCCCAGCACAAAGGAGGAGGAAGATGAAAAGAAAACTCATAACTCATGTGTTCTTATCTTTCTTCTCCCTAAGCCCACTCTGACAAAAATGTCCTTGTATCTCACCACGGGTACCATGTCTCTTGGTCAGAGCAAATCCATGGAAGCAGGGGACCAGATTTCCAAGCCTGGCTGGCCTTCTGGAATCCAACTCAGACATTCCCCATTCTGTTTGGAAATTACTGGACTCACAGCAATCCTCCTGCCTCTGCCTTCTGAGTCCTGGGATTGCAGGCATAAGCCACCATCCCCAGCACTGTGGTGTGTGGCACTGATGCTGGTGAGTATGAATCACCACGCCCCGTGTTGTTGTATGTGATTACTAGGGCTCAAATTTGGGAACTTGCAAGACAGATGCCAAACCACTGAGCTAAATCCCCAGTCCTATGCCTTCTCTTCTTATTTAAATCACTTACTAAAACCTCTTCAGGGTAGCAGGGCTGGAGATGTAGTTCATAGTAAAGTGTTTACCCAGCAGACACAAGGCCCTGGGTTCAATTCCCAGTACTACGATAAAAATGAACCTACACAGTGAAAGCTCAATAAATACAAACACTTATTAAAATAGAAAAGGGGGGCCAGAGGGTTAGCTCAGTGGTTCCGGTGCCTGCCTCGCAAGTGCAAGGACCTGAGTTCGATCCCCGGTAACCACATATAATGCTGGGTGTGGAGACACGCCCACCAACAATCAACACCACATACTACAATGCTGGACGTGGTGGCTCACGCCTGTCATCCCAGCACTCGGGAGGCAGAGACAGGAGGATTGCTGAGTTCGCGGCGGCTTGCCTGGGCACCATAGTGAGCTCAGGGCCAGCCTGAACTACAACGCGAGACCCTGTCTCAAAAAGCAAAAACAAAACAAAACAAAACAAAAAACAGAAAAGGGAAGTTCCCATCCCTATGGCTTTTGGGTTTCTCACACATTAAGTATCTATGGGTCATTGTCATCAGCACTCCCAAGTTTTGCCCTTATAACTACTTGCCCAACCCCTCCATGGTGAAGTTAGGAGAAGCCACACTGCCCATAGTGTGTGTGCGAACACACACACACATACACGGGGTGGGGTAGAAAGAGCTCTTCCAGGTGTGCTTTCCAAACACTCTAAATGCCAGGTTTCTCTGGTAAATAATGTTCCCTTTCACGGGTTTAACCTACCTATAAACCACATCCAAAACTGATAAATGTATATTCCTGGAGTGTCCATGAGAGGGCACTATACTCTTACTTCTAACTCCAGTTGGTAGTTGAGTGGTTTCTGTGAATTCCCAAGGAAATCTTCCTCTTCCCGACACCGTTTTCTATCTGGTTATGTCTTATTCCAACCACCTAAGAAGGATATAGGTGATAGGAATCAGGAAGGAAGTAGCACCCTATCCATTCTCCTGTCCTCTGGCCCCCAGGGCAGGATACTCCCACGATCCAGACATTCCTTCCCTCCTGATGGATGTGCCCAATGGCAGATGTGTCATGAGTGAAGAAGTTGATCTGACCATGCTGGATTCCTGGCGATGCTCCAGGGCAAGTCAAGGGCTGAGCTGGTTCTTGGGTCCTCTAAACTTTAAGGATTCGTCAGCTGTGGCAGCCTCATCTAACGACCTGGCTGGGTCTTGTCTGGACCTAGATCTTTTCCTATGACCACCACCACCACCTCCCCTTCCTCCTCCTCCTCTTCCCCCTCCTCCTCCCACTTTTCTTCCTCTTCCTCCTCCTCCTCTTCCCTCCCTCCTCTACCACCCTTCCCCTAGGACCTGTCTTAGTTCTTACTGCCCTCCAAGGTCACTGTATCAAAAGCCACAACTAATCCCTTGTTAGGCCACTCAGAGGAAAGGAATGAGTGGTTTAATGCTATTAACCCAGCTGCTTTATCTTAGAAAAACAAAAATGAGCAATCCTTTGTAATGAAAACATTTCAATGAGCTTTGCTAACCAACGCATTACTTTTTGTGGTCCATTTTTATTTTATTTTTGTGGTCCATTTTTAAATCAAGTAATATTTAAGCATAAATATACCCAAAGAGGCAGCTGTAGCCTAGAGCTGAGAGTGAACATTGTTAAGCCAAACTGCCTCCGATGAAATCCTGGACTTGCTATGTACTGACCACGTGAACTTGGACAAGTTACTTAACTTCTGTGTGTCAGAAACCTTAAGTGTTAAAACAAGAAAAGTGATAGTAGGGGCAGAGTCTTCCTTATGTGAAAAGCTTGGGACAGTGTTTTGGATTTTGAAATTTTAAAATATATTTTAGATATATAGGCCATGGGACCCAAGTACAAACAAAAATTTCATTTATGTTTCATAGACAATTTATACACAGAATCTGAAGATTACTTTTATACAGTATTTCTGGTATGTTTGGACTTTGACTGTGAACTGTAACATGAAGTTAGGAGCAGAATTTTCCTTCTTTGGGGTCATGTTCATCTTCAAATAATTGTTTTTGAGACTCCAGAGCACTCAGATTTTGGATTTTCAGATTAGAGATGCTCAACCTATACCTACTTCACGGAGTTGTTAAAATTAAGTGATGTGTAGGTGCTGAGGTGACGTAGGAAGCGGAACTCTGCTGCTGTGCTTCCACTTGTAGCTACTCAAGAAGCTGAGGAGGGAGATCATGAGAGCCTAAGAATTTGAGGCCAGACTTGGAAAGAAAGAAAAAACGAAGAGAGAGAAAGAGGAAAAGAGGGAAAAGGGAAAGGAAGAGAGGAAGGAAGGACAGAAAGAAGGAAGGAAGATGATAGATTATTTGCTTAGAACTGATTTGTTAGCCAGGGAAGGGTAGCAGCACACCCATAAAATCCCAGCATTCAGGAGGCTGAGGCAGGAGGCTCACCGTGAGTTCAAGGCCAGCCCGAACTACACAGCAAGACCCTGTCTCCAAAAAAGAACTGATCTGTGGGTTTTTGCTGCAAATGTCTGCAGAGGCCGGGTTTGTGGGGCACTTGGAGTCAGTTCGGTTCCAGGTTTCAAGATAAAGAACCTGGGGCCGTGAGACATGAAATGAGTTATTCACACAACCCATTAAGCACCAGAGCTGGAATTCAAACTCAGGTTTCCTGCCTCCTGATTGCTTTCACATTTCTGATCAGGATTGTTAAATGAGTCCGCGAGAGCCAGAGATTTAGCTCAGTGGTTCCGGTGCCTGCCTGGCAAGCACAAGGCATCCTGAGTTGGATCCCAAGTACCTAAAATAAAATAAAATAAAATAAAATAAAAAGATGAGCCCGTAGAAGCAAACCCCTAGGAAATCATCAGAAGACCAGATATGGTCAAATTAAATTCGGGAGTGGATGATCAAGGGGTCCTGGCTTGCCTGGATGGCTACACGAATATTGCCCTGGACATGGCAAAAGCAGACAACCTAAGAATAAGCATGGAGATGCATTTACCCAGGGAAACAAAGTACTATACATAAATACAGAAAAAAGAAAAGAAAAGAAAAAGGCTGTGAAGACCCCAAGGAAGAAATTCTTTTCATAGTTGCAATGTACTTTTTATGAAGTGTTTTCTATTTTTTAGTTCTTCTGTGATGTAAGTTATCTTTCCTTCATAATGGTTGGTGATTCTTTACTGACATATAAGGTAAATGTATAAAGTTGTGGGTTGAATTATAGAGATTTTGTCAAGTTTAAGTTTCAGAATAAGAGAACTGATTTGTTACTAGTAAGTACTCAATAAATGTTAGCTATATTATTTTCCTTCACCAAAACCTAGGTTTTTTTTAAATATTCCAAGGCATCCTGAATAGAAGAGTAAGAAATTGTGTACATATACCAAGACTGAGTGTCGATGAACTATATGAACAGTATCCAGATTATTACATGTGACATTAGCTTGTGATCACATTGACTTATGAGCGGCTTAGCACTGAGTATTGCTGTGGACAACAGTGTCTGAGAACACTGGGTTGTAAATAGCCACAGGACATAGATTCCAGATGAAAATGGGTTCAAAATCAAGTAAACTAGCTGGGCAGGGTGGCTCATGCCTGTAATCCCAGCACTCGGGAAGCAGAGACAGGAGGACTGCCACAAGTTCAAGGCCAGCTGGGGCTACATAGTGAGCTCAGGATCAGCCTGAACAACAAAGTGAGACCTTGTCTCAAAAGGAAAAGATTAAGTAAACTGGAACTAAAATACTTGGAAAGAACAGCAGGTTACATGTAAAATTATGTTGGAAAAGAATTTAAGTGACAAAGTCTTGGGTAAGACAAATATGATAAAACATAATTTTTGTGATCATGGTGTTTGGTATACTAGTAACTACTTAACCATTGTCTGGACAACAAAAAAGGTAAGAAACCCTCATCTGAGCATTTCCAAATTCTATGAGGTAAATTCTCCCCTTGCATGATTTTAGCATCAGCAGCAGAATATTTTTTTTCTTTTTCTTTTTCTTTTTCTTTTTTTAATGTGAGACAGAGTCTGGGCTTTGTAATTCGGGTTGGCCCTGAGCTCACTATGTAGCTCAGGCAAACCCCGAACTCACAGCAATCCTGCACCAGCAGAATATCTTAATGAGCTACTTAAAGAGGATTGTAGAAATGGGGAAGGGACTCTGGGTTTAAACTTTGAATACATCAATTCCCAGGCTTGGTAGGAGAGGAGCCTGAGAAGTCACTGACAGAGGGAAAGAAGGAAAACCAGCAGACTATGTGGTCATGAAAGCTACAGAAGAGACTGGTGCAGTGGTACACATTTGTAATCTCAGCACCCAGCAGGCTGAGGCAGGAGGATCTGAGCCCAGGTTAGATAGAGCGACCCTACCTAGAAAAAGAAAGGAAAGAGAAGAAGAGGAAAAGGGAGAGATAAGGAAATGAGGGGAGGGAAAGGGAGAGAGAAGAAGAAGCTAGAGAATATTCTGAGGGGGAGGGAGAAGTTGCCAGAGTTAGTCTTCCTGAGGGGTGGACAGAGGCACTCCCAAGGGCTCTCCTGCAACATGGTGTCACCTGTGAGTTTAGCAGATCAGCAGTTTCCCCCTACACCCTCCAGGCAGGGCATCTGTCATCTTTGCTCTGCTCAACTGCCTCCCATCCTTCTGCTAACAGCGTCCCCTCAGTGGGGTGGCGAACCTTGGCACCCTAAGAAACTATGACCATCACATGACCCACGTTCGGACAGTCTGCTGTTCCTGAGGGCTTTTAGGGACCAAAGCAGGGAGGACTCACCTCCTTTCCTCTGTCGCCACTGAGGCAGCACGACGTGAACCTGGGCAGCCTTTGGCAACAGGGAAAGCCTGTCTGAAGTTACCGTGGGAGACGGGAATGTCTGACTCCGGACACCCAGACCTCCTCTTGTCCTCTCCAGGTACAAGTCCACAGACAACACACTCCATGAGCTTAAGTGCTCTCTAAGCACTGGCTCGGTCAGCTGAGGCTTTGAGGGGTATCTGCACGTGCCCAGTTAGAGGTGCCTTAGCACGCCAGGGCTAGGGTGCAAGGCTGGGCTTTCACCTTGTGGAGTTAATTAATATTTTGATCCAGCGCCTGCCTGACATTGTCAGGTGTTCAGTGGCATCCTGGTCTCCTCTCACAAGATGCCAGTAGCACGACTTCCCCCAGGTGTTGCAACCAAAATGTCTCCAGGTGCAGCCAAAGGTCCCAGGGCCAGGGGTCAAAATCACCACATTTGAAAACCCCTGCTGCTATTCTGCTTCTGCCTTTCAAATTCTTTTAGAATTGCTATCATTAAGTCATCCATGTAATCCTGTGTACTAGCCATGACTCAGGGTTACCCCAGTGTTCCTAAATCCCAGGCCAGCCACGACCCATGGCTACCTAACCTCCTGCTGGCTAGAACCCCACATCGCCTACAGGTCTGCATCCCCAAGGCCTCTGTCCACCACAGCACTGTCACAAAGTCTCGCATGACCTGTTATCCATTGGTATCTGTGCCTCCCCCATCACCAACAGTCACTGCTCCATGGAGTCAGCCACAGCTGTGGACAGAGACAGTAGACAATAAAAGAGAAAAAAGTGAAAATGTGGGTACTCAAAGGCAGGGACAGGTGAGGAAGTCCTCAAAGAGGAGGGGCCCAGAGGCAGAGGTGCATGGGCATCACGGGTCATGCTCCATGGGTCCTGGGAACTCACCAAGCCCCGAAGCCTTGCCTAGGCCCTGCAGTCTCCTCCCCCACTGCCCCTGGATTAAACCTGGAGGCAGGCAAGCTAGATTTTGAGGGTAAGGAGCTTAGGCCCAACGTGACAGCTAATCACCCACACAAGACCTCTGTTTAGGTCACCAGGCCCTGAACAGCTCTCAGCCCCACCCACACCCATCTTTCCTCTGGCCCTCCAGCAGGTACCCAATGGACAAAATCCCACCCCTAATACACACTGGGCCCACAGCCCAGGTGAGAAGAGGAATGGGTCCAAGCCCCACCTTCCCTGGCTGGCCTTCCCCTGGCTCTCCTACCAGATGCCAGGAGGTGGTGAGAGACACCGCCAACGTCTAGGGTGTTGTGGGAGGAGGGGGCTCAGGGACAAAGTTTGAGGTTCCTACCAGATTGTCCCAGGGCAGATCTGCCTGAGACCCCCAGGGCATTTTTGCAGAGTTGAGTGCCAGTTGAGTACCCAAGTTGAGCGGTAGTTCCTTGAGCTGAGGAAGGCAACGGCCCCTCCTCTTTTGGACACTCCAGTCCACAGGAGTTGCCAGGATGGGAGAATCAGGCCATGTTTGGGAACAATAAAGACTTTTAAAAGCCCCACCCTCAATCTGGCCTGACACGGTTGCCATGGGGATGCCTCATTTGCTCCAGAGGCAGCTGCTGTCCTTGAAGTAGGGGTGGCCGAGGCAGTCCGTCCTCACACGGAGGCGGGTTGGGGTGAGAGGTCAGTGCTGTGTGGGAACTTTTCCATCTGGGAACATGGCTAGGGGCTGAGAGCGAGGTCCTCCCCGCTCCTGTTTCCCCGGCTCATGCGCTGTCTCTGTGGTTCCTTCAGCCTCTACCCCTCTGCTGCTCCCTTGAAAGGGACATTCAGAGTCTGTTCCATGGGCGTCATCAGTGGGCTCAGGGAGGAGAATCCCAGGTGGGGTGCAGGGAGGTTCTAGTGAGGAGGATCGGTGTGAAGACTCTGTTCAAAGGTCCTGGAAGCAAAACACAGACAAACACAAGCACAAAGGGTCAGGTTCGTGTGTCCTAAATGTGATGTGGGCGCCAGTAGGCTCAGGGATAAAGACTTGAAAGGGAGGCCTCAGGTGGGAATTCAGCTAGAGAGGCCTAGGTGCAGCTCCAATGGGGGCTTGGGATCTGTGCTGGTGGCTCCCTGTGGGCAATTTATCACTAAGAACAATTGTTATCGTACTGGGCTCTGGGGCTGAGATGCCGCTCAGCGATAGGGTGTCTGCCAAGAACAGACACCAAAGAAAAGAAAATACTAAGCTTCAGATGAATAACTTTACCATTACAAAATCTCTTTTAATTTTTTTTTCTTGTAAATTAAAGAGAACGTAAGGTCAGTTCTCCGGCTAGGGGCTTGGCCTTGCGGGCTTTGGTTCAATCCTCAGTACAGCGGGGATGCAATGAGGTCAGATCTCATCTCTCTGAAGCTGGGTTTTCTTATCTATAAAATGGAAATAACAAGGGCAGGGGATCTAGCTCAGTGGTTCCGGCCACTGAGTCTGCCAGGCAGTGCAAGGTCCTGGTACCACATAGCACAATCCCAAGCGTGGTGGCTCACGCCTGTAATCCCAGCACTGGGAAGACAGAGGCAGGAGGACTGCTGTAAATCTGAGGCTAGTCTGGGCTACATAGTGAGTTCAGGGCCAGCCTAAACTGCAAAGTGAGTGTCTCAAAAAGAAAAAGGAAATAACAGTATCCAGCACATAGCATTATTTGTGAGGACTGAGTGAGAAGAAGAATGTAAAGTTCTTAATGCAGAAAGTGCTTAGTAAATAACAGCTTTTTAAACAAGAGGCCTTGGAATAGAATTAAGATCACCAGGGATGTCATACAACCCCAGGTCTTGCCAGCCAGTATTATCTGGCCTGGAGGCAACCCTTATACAGGGGATCAATTTTCCTACTTAAGAAATGAAACAAGGGGGCTGGAGGGTTAGCTCAGTGGTTCTGGCCCACCAGCAATCAATACCACACACCACAGTGCCAGGTATGGTGGCTCACGCTTGTAATCCCAGCACTCAGGAGGCAGAGACAGGAGGATTGCTAAATTCAAGGCTTGCCTGGGCTACATAGTGAGCTCAGGGCCAGCCTGCACTACAAAGTGAGACCTTGTCTCAAAAAAAAAAAAAAAAAAAAAGAAATACAGCTTTTTTATTAGCACATGTTTACATAAATAATGATCACATTTGTCATGGGGAATTTGTACCTACACCTGATATATCTTAATTCTTTTTTCTCATTTCCCTCCCCCCTTTCAGACTTTCTTCCCTCCCCATTTACAAAAGCTCTGTTTACATTTTCCCTTCATTTCCCTTTTAAAAAATGTTTTCCCTTCCTTCCTTTTTGCCTCTCTTATTTCCCTTCTCATTTGAACATGTTCTTCCTACTTCTTAATATCTATCCTCCATTTTCCCCCTGATTTACACTTTGGTTTACTCAAACAAGAGCACCCCCTCGCCTCGTGTACTGGGGACCAAACTCAAGACCTTAGGCTTGCCAGATAGGAAAGGTGCTGCTGAGCTAAACCCCTGGCCCAATAAGGTGATATTTAAATTTATATGTCTGATGTATTTCACTTAAGATTATGGTCTCGAGATGTACCCGTTTACCAGAAATGTCTCAATTTTATCCTTCTGTATGACAGTGTAGTACTTCATTGTGTATAAATACCACATCTTCTTTACCCATTCATCAGTTGATGGGTATATGAGCTATTGCTAGGATTTAGCTATTACGGTTTATGGACTGTTGTTGTTTGTTTGTTTGTTTGTTTGTTTTTTGCTTTTTGAGACAGGGTCTCGCTTTGTAATTCAGGCTGGCCCTGAGCTCACTATGGTGCCCAGGCAAGCCGCCCGCAAACTCAGCAATCCTCCTGTCTCTGCCTCCCGAGTGCTGGGATGACAGGCGTGAGCCACCACATCCGGCATTGTGTTGTTGTTTGTTTTAAAACAGGATCTCGCTTTGTAGTTCAGGCTGGTCCTGAGCTCACTATGTAGCCCAGATAAGCTTCAAACTCAGCAATCCTCATGCCTTGTGCTTGTTAGGCAGGTACCAAAACCACTGAGCTAAATTTCTGGCTTTCAATGTTTTTAAAGAAAGAAAGAAAAGCAACATCCTCCAGTCTGTTTTGTTCTTCAAATAGATCTTTTATTCAGGCATGATTTTGTAACATCATATATTGCTTATTTATATTTATAGTATATAAGCAGATCTTCCAAATGTTGACACATTGTATCATACATTATCAAAAAACACTATGGGCATATTTATTAATGTGACTACTAATCTCATCAAAGTTGGGAAGCTTGGAGAGCTATAATTTTATCATTGAGGGGCTGGAGATTTAGCTCAGTGGTTACAGCACCTGCATGGCAAGTGCCAGGTCCCTGGTTTGATCACCAGTAACCATGTACAACAATACCAGGCATGGTGACTCATGCCCACCAGCAATCAGTGCCATATACCACAATGCCGGGTGTGGTGCTATAATCTCAGGACTCGGGAGGCAGAGACAGGAGAATTGTTGAGTTCAAGGCTTGCCTGGGCTACATAGTGAGATTAGGGCCAGCCTGAACTACAAAGCAAGACTCTGTCTAAAAAAAAAAAATTATTATTGGGAACAAACAGTAATACTTGAGTGTGTGTGTGTGTGTGTACACACATTCATGTGTACTGGGGATTAAACCCACGGCCTTCACATTGAGTTTATCTCCACCTATTTTTTTTTTTTTTTGAGACAGGGTCTCACTTTGCAGTTCAGGCTGGCTCTGAGCTCACTATGTAGCCCAGGCAAGCCTCGAACTCAGCAATCCTCCTGTCTCTGCCTCCCGAGTGCTGGGATTACAGGCGTGAGCCACCACGCCCGGTGATCTCCACCTATTTTTTTAAAATTTGTTTTTGTTGTTGTTGTTGTTTTGAAACAGGGTCTCACTTTGTAGTTCAGGCTGACCCTGAGCTCACTATGTAGCCCAGGCAAGCCTCGAACTCAGCAATCCTCCTGTCTCTGCCTCCCGAGTCCTGGGATTACAGGCATGAGCCACCATGCCTGGCACAGTTTTTTAAATTTTGAGACAAATTTGCTAAGCACTAACTTTCCCAAATTGGGCTTAAATTTGCTGTCCTTCAGTCTCCACGTCCCAGAGTGCTGAGACTATAGTCATGGCCCACCATGCCTGGCTACTTTTCTTGAATTGCTGGATTCACTTCATTAATTTTCAGGACAATGGATACCAAACACCCGATCTGGATAACTAGTGCATTATTTATTGCTTTAAATAAAACTGATTTGGGTAGAATCAGCTCATGACTCAACCATGTATGTGCTTTTCCTTGACATCAAGAATACTTCCCATTTTATCCCACAAAATATTACAGACATGAACTAAAGAGTTAAGGGTTTTAAAAAACAATTTTACATCTGACAAATGTCTTAAAGTGAAATTAACCTGTCTTAGGGGCTGGTGATTTAGCTCAACTGGTACCGTGCCAACCGCACAAGGGTCTGAGTTCAATCCCTGCTACTGCAAAAAAAAAAGAAAAAAGAAATTAACCTGCCCTTTTTTACCATTCACACATAGACATGGAGAAGGGTACAGAGAGTATTAGTATAGTTGGCTTGTGCTCTGATTCCTGCTCAATCACTAGTAGTTTTAGTCATTGTCACTTATGTGTCATACGTGCAAATATCAACAAAGTGAAAATGACAAATAATTATTTAGAAAAATAATTTCTGTGCTTGCTTTGGCAGCACAAATACTAAAGCACAAATACTAAGAAAAATAATTTTGGCCTTGTTTTTCCCCTGCAAAGGTCTTAGTGATTCTCGGAGGTCTTTGAACATCTTGCAAGATGATGTTCAAATTAAAGAATCAGAAGAGTCATGGGCCGGAGATTTAGCTCAGTGGTTCCAGCGCCTGCCTCGCAAGTTCAAGGTCCTGAGTTCGATCCCAGTAATCACATAAAATGCTGGACGTGGTGACTCATGCCCACCAGCAATCAATACCACACATAGCACAGTGCCTGGCGTGGTGGCTCACACCTGTAATCCCAGCACTTGGGAGGCAGAGGCAGGAGGATTGCTGAGTTCCAGGCTTGCCTGGGCTACATAGTGAGCTGAGGGCCAGCCTGAACTACAAAGCAAGACCCTGTCTCAAAAAAAAAAAAAAAAAAAAAGAATCAGAAGAGTCATATTTACTGTTCTTTTAAGTGACACTTTTTTTTTTAAGCTACCACTCAGAGGCATGTGAAATGCTTTCATAAATATCTCATGGAAAAAAAGAGGAGACCAGCTCCATCTGTAGTACTGTTTGCTGTACTTCCTCAAAAAATAAAAGGGGGAGGGGAATGAGGACTGGGATAGGCCCATGGGAGTGTATCAGGCATGCCGAGTCATCTATCATGTGTGTCATGGTGAGCAGACCGAAAAAGCAAGTGGTTCTGGGAACTCGGGGCCCTCCATCCCTTCCCAAAACAGTCTCTCTAGCTACCGAACCTCCATGAGAGTCATACTGTCACATACACGCCGCCCTAGCTAATCTCACATGACATAGCAAGCACAACCATGGCAGTATACATTTGCACAGGGCAGCCAGAAAAACCACACAAGAAGTCCCAACAGCCAATACTTCACTTTATCGTGCCCTGAACTAGTTCTCAGCGCGTGATTGTTATAGTGGGAACGTCAGTGGCCACAGGAAGCCTCCAACTATCAGCATGGCTCACGCGTCAATCATCTCCTGGGCCAGGCAGCTGTGTACACATGTGCCCCAGCGCAGTCTCTGCACATTGCTCTAGACTGAGAGCACAGGTTTTGGAGACATACTGGCCTGTGTTCAAGTTCAAGCTCTTCCACTGATTAGTTGGGAAGTTACTTAACATGCCTATGCTTAGTCCTACAGACTGGAGATGATTCCTACCTTGTAAAACTGATTTAAGGATAACATAAAATAACCAGACAAATGACAGTGTCTTGTCTGACTCAGTATGCCCAGGGATCCAGCTGTTACTGCCATGTACTGCTTTTGTCACCAGAGGGCAACAGGGCTCCAGAGTGCCTGTGTGGGGTGCTAGAAGAAAATACACTGGAAAGGCCAGGGTTCCTGGGGCATTCGGGGCAAACGTGGACTGGGTAAGTGTGAAGACACACCCAAGGTTAGGAAGCCCCTGGAACCCCAGCTGAGATTCAAGCCACCCACACTAGGGTGCTGCTAGGCATGGGGAAGATGCCGCCAGGGGAGGGAGGATGTGCACTTCCCCCACAGCAGGCCTCCTTTTGCGACAATTTCACACGTGCTAAATCCTTTAATCCTTACACAATACTGGGATTGATAGTCACTGCTAATAGTACTCGAGGTGAGGAATACTGGGGAGCCAGGCCTCCTTTCCACAGTATTGCATAGAGCCCTGGGAGAGGAATCCAGGCGGCCTCGGCCCAGTCCTTACCCCAGGAACGCTCCACCCCTCCACCCGGCCCTCACCACGACCCTCACCACCCCTTCCTGGGTTCCACCAGCACTGATATCACTGCCCTCTCTGGAGCTCAGCCAGACCCAGCTGGTCTTCCTTCTCCCAGCCTGTGCCCCACCTTCTCCCTGACCTCCCGGGCCTCAGTAAGAGGCTTAACAGACATGTGTGAGGAACAGATAAGGCAGGGCCCCCCACAGGGCTTATCCCTGCTGGCCATCATGGCTGCTGGGAGCTGTGGGAGCTGCCAGCAGATAGAGCCCTACCTACTGGGGAAGCAGGCCACCGTCCCCCTCCCGGATCCTGGCATTGCTCCTCTGGACACCGTCACTCCCTATGATGTCATCATTTGTAGTGACATCACTGCTCTGACCCTCTTTCAAGTCTAGACAGGAGATGGGAAAGTAGACTGTGAAAGAAGCCCTACTCAGGCTCCAGGTCAGCACTGGGCTGGAGCAGAGGGCGGTGTCACAGGATCCTCCCCAGGGCACACGGCTATTTTTGGTGTTGGCGGCTCCACTTATAGCCACCCTTCTTCCTGTCCTCCCAATTCCAAGAGCCTCTGGGTCCAGCAAGGATGGGGGCAGCAGGAGAAATCTCCACCCTACTACAGGAGAGCTCAGAGGGGGCCCTGTCCTCCCCACAGGGAGACCAGCTACACTGTACCTGAGATCAGAGAGGAACAAGGACCTCACATCCCATCCCTATGGAGCAGTGAGGGGAGAGACTGTTAGGATAGCCAGACAAACGCAGCCAGGCTGGCTCTAACAGTCACACCAATTTGCTGACACTGCTCACAGCCTGTTGTTCTCAGGGTTTGCAATGGAACACATATGATACAATACACATACATTACAGTCATTATTTTAGAATATTCACCAAAAAAGTCAAATGAAGAGGAGTATTAAAGATCTGTCCATGTATTAGAGACTCAAAGAAGCCTGGATTCCCACAGCAACATCTCATACAAGTCCAACTAAAGGCCCAGAGCAAGAGGCAATGTCCTGCACAAGGCAATGTCTTCCACAAGTCCAGCAAAAGGCCAAGAGCACACAACAATGTCTCATGTAAATCTCTGTTGAGGATTTGTTCTGGGAAAACCCAAGGCTGGTGGTGGAAGCTAGAAAGCCTATGCCAGTGATATAGGGCAGTCAGTAATCCAAAAATGGTGCCTAAATAAGCAAAAAAAAAAAACCAACAAAGGAACTACAACTCCCAACCTGCTAGATATCTAAAATGTGAGTTCATGTTTTCTAAAATTCAAAGAATGAATTCTAGGAACAACGAAATAGGAAAGAAGAATAGGAAAAGTTTATTGAGAAAGCTTCTGCCTAAGAGGGACAGAAAGAGGACCCAAAAGTGGGTGACCCAATCACCTCACTTTCTGGAGAGGTTTTGTGGGACAAAGCTATGAGGTGAGGCAGGTTCAGTGTGGTACAAAACTATAGCTAACTGGTAACATTGCAAGTACAGTCACTTAGGTAACGTTGGTCTAATGAGAAATCACAAGATGGACAAAACCATGATCAACCAAAAAGATTACAACAAGTATAGTAATTTAGGTAATACTGATTAAATGGGGATCCAATGGAGAAGCAATTCATGTACTAAGCTTACAAGGATTTTCAGTTGGGGATCTTTCCTCCGAAGGGTGGTTTAAGACTTTGGCCCCCCCACCCAAGTGATTGATACCTCTTTAGAATATCAGTCACTGCTATTTATCCTATGTGAGTGTCATAGTTTCTCTCCTTTGGTAATGTTGGCCTTCAGTGAAGGTCTCTAGATGTCCTCCATGTTGGATCCCTAGCCATCCTCCATATTGGCTTTTTGTGTGGCAGCCCATTCTAACTGCCTATAAGGCACCTAATCAGCTTACCTACCTACAACACCAGCAGGGTGAAGGCTCTGTGCCACCAGGGTGAGGGGTCTGCACTGGAGGTGGGAAGCAATGCTCAAGGCGAAGAGCAGAGCTCCCCTGGTGAGAAGGTCAGCCATTCCCAGTGATAGTGAGGACCCGAGCTCCTCCAACAAGAACAGCCAAGTTTGAATCAGGAAAAACCAGCGGTGGCAAGCTCCTCCAATAAAATCAACAGCAAAGGGTCTTCCTCTGCAGTTCCCTTCTTATGCTATCGGTAACAGTCCTCAGGTAGGTCTTCCACTCCCAGGACCATGCTGACTCAGTTCAACCTAGCTCCCAAGTTGACCGTTAGTTAATGTACCACACAGCCTCATAACAAAACTGCCACATCCCAGAAGCCACTTATTCTTATGGATGTGGCTTCTGCCAGATGCGGGCCACAGATGGCCACATGCCCATATCGTCTCCAGCACAAACACACTACCAACCAATCCATGTTGAAGAGCAGGAGCACCTTCTCTCTCATGGCTGGATTCCTGGAGAGGGGACAAATATCGGCACATAGTCGATCCCCACAAGTATTTGGTGAGTAAATGTACACTCAGTTACACAATTGGGGTGGGCCCAGAAGATAAATCCACCTTCTTCTTGCCTCCTCTCCACATAGAATAAGGAAGCACTGCTGCTCTTGCCAGCAGCAGCCCAGGCCACTTCGGTCATAGCCACCAGTCCTGCCAGTCACCGAAAGAACCTCAGTCACACAAGACCATCTGTCCCTTCCTCTTTTCCAATGTCTTAGGACCCTTGCACTCTCAAAGTTGGATGTTTGAAACCTTGGGTGGACTAGATGTTGGGCACCCTAAGCATTAGGACCTCTGTGGGTTAGAGACTTGAGGGCTGTGGGTAACAGGAATTCTGAGTCTTATTCCTCCACAGAGTTGAAAACTCTTGCATCTTTGGCACTGGGATTCTGGTCTTTGGGAGATCTAAAATACAGTGGACCCTCAATTTACGACCAGCCTGACATACAAACAACTTGGGTAAATTAAGTTAATGGAAGATTCATCTGGCCTTAGTTGTCTATACCATATACCCAGGTAAATATCCAGATCTCAGTTGTATTGACTTACAATCAATTGAGTTACGACCAGTCCTCAAGAACCAATCGAGTTCTTAAGTCAAGGTTCCACTGTATTTAGGAATTTGGGTATTGACTGCCTTGAAGATTGGATGTGGCCTCTGGGTAGGGCCAAAGTCAATGCTTCCTGTCTGCAAGGCTGACTTTACCCTGAGGCTTGATTGGTTTATACTCCCAAGGAGAAGGGTGGCCTGTCAGTGACATGGGAGGCCCCAGGGCCAACCTTGGATCTGGAGTTGTCTAATAACCCTTTGCCTTGCATCAGTTCAAGTCAGGGAAGGTGTGAGACACAGATCACCAGGCTCCAAAAGTTTGAAAAAGGAAGAATCTGAGAGCAGAAGCCAGATAGGGCACCTTGAATGATGCTTCCCAGCCGTTGAGACTGGGCCTCCACAGGGGAAGAGGCCACTGGTCAGGAGAGGCTCTGATTCAAAGCAAAGCCTACCCTTCACCTTCTTCTCACTGATGCTCAGTTCTTCATCAAAGTGCCCTGTGCTGCCCGCTCCTCCAGTGCCCTCCAGAAGTAGCTCAAGTCAGGCACTATCCCCCCGGCTCCCAGGCACACACCTATGCTGACTCTGCCCATCCCAACACAGAGGACTTGATCCTGCTGGCTAATGATGACAAATGAAGAACTCAGCCAGCACAGGGAGATGCGGTGCTGGGCACAGCCGTCCCAGGAAGTAGCATTGTAACTGGACACGCCCCAGCCTGCAGTGGGTGGGGCCCAGCCAGCTGCCTGCGCTCTTGTCGCCCTGCTCCAGGAAGGCGGCGGCGGAGGCCAGGGCCACTGGGACCATAGGTCCCCTCAGGCCGGATCCCCTCTTCTCTTGTAGTGACTAGGGTTGGCCATGTTCTCCCCTCCCTGGGGGCTGGATACCCCAGTCAGGGATCTCACAGCCAGGCACCAGGGCCATCCCCGCTCTGGCCTGGGCTAGGCCTAGACTTGCCTCTCCTGGGACAGAGTTCTCATTAGAAAAAAAAACCAGTTTTTTAGTTCTTGTTTCACGGAGACAGTTTTTACAACCTGAACCTTTCTTACAAGCCTCTCTCAGAACTCCTGGTGTGACTGTATGGAAAGCTTTAAGATGTATGGAGAGATTATGGTGGGTAAACACACATCCACTAATCTAAGGTATACAAATATATTTGTGTTATGTCACTATTACTCTAGCAAAATCTTCAATGTCACCATTTTCCCCCAAAGGCATTCTTCTCTCTTCTACTTAATGGACTGTCTAAGCTGCCTCCCGGGCCCCCATGAAGCCCAAATTTTTCTTCTGATACAGGCCCTGTGGACCAAACTCTGCAGGTTCCCCCTCACATTCCCCCAGCCTCCTCAGTTCCCAGCCCAGACCCAGAGGCATCCGACACCTGGCTCCTCCCCTCAGATTCCTTAGGGTAGTGGGAAGCCCTACTTTCCTGGAACCAGGAAGAGTCACAGAATTTTCTCGGAGCTTTGTCCAAACCCTTTCGGTACCTTCTATGCTCACCCCTGCCCTATTCTCACTCTTGCTTGTTCCTCTTCTACCTGGGATCTTCCAACAGCCTCCATTCTGCCTTTCCTGGGAGGGGCTCTTTTTGACCATGTAGGGAGCAGGCAGGGAAGAAGAGCCTGAAATAAATTGTGGGGACAATGAAGTCCTAGTGCCAGAGACTTGGATGGACCTTCTCGGTTTCAGAAGTTGAGAACACACAACACAGGCCACTGCAGCGTCCAGTCACTCTTCTGGAGGGAGCCACCCAGGCAGAGTTGGGGTGTGGACGCAGCAGACTGCTCAAGTAGAAGTGGGGGGTGCAGGCATGAGCATATGCACACAATGCTGCAATGGGTTTGTAGAATATACATCTCAAACGTGCTGTTTGTGAGTCTGGGGACAAAGAAGAAGGAATGGTAGTAACAGAGTCCCCGGCATGAAAAGATCTATGAATTTGGAGATGGTAGCAGTCTCTCCATGGCCTTGGCCCTGGGAGGCCTGTGGATGGATGTGTCTATGTGACAGATCCACACTGCAGGAAGTAGCTGGGCTGGACACCTGTTACCTCATTCGGTGTTTCCGGTTATAAATTAATAAGATGGAATCTCACTTGTCAACTGGTCTTGTGCAAGTTTGACACGTTTGTCTCAGCTTCTCAGAGGCCATTTCCAGAGGAAAAAAAATCCGTTTCCTAGCTAGACAATGATGAAGACTCAGGGTGCAAAGGGGGGTTTGTCTTTCTAGCCTAGGGCCTTCTGCAACCAGATCCCCTTGTTCAGGGTGGGGCAACAATAGTTTCTCTGACCATCAGTACCAAGAGGCCCCTTTCCCGGAAAGCTTGTCCTTCTTGAGGTAAGCCAATGTGGGGTCCCTATTCTAAGTGACAGACTGTTGCCCAACCTAGAGGGATGCTCTCAGCCTGGATCAGTGGGTTTCATACACATTTGTATGCATTTAACTTAGCCTCTCCACTGTGCAGGGGAAAAAGCCAAGGGTCAGCAAAGCACATTTTGGCAAAGATTTCTTTAAGTGATGCTGGAACCCAGGTATGTCTGCCCAAGGGAGGGAGGAAGAGACCAGGTTTGAGTTTGCAGACCTGGTAGCACCACCGCTAGGCTAGGGCCCAGCAAACCTTTATCCAAAAGGGTTTCTGGAGAAAGGGCGCCTCCAGGCCTCTAGTTCCAAGGAGTAGGACCCAGGCTTTATCCAGCTGTGCCTAGGTCTCTAGCGGTGCTGCTCCAAAGGGAACGGAATTTGCTCTGACTGCTCTCTAGGGGGAACGCAGGCGCAGAAGGCCAGGGACCTGGCAGGCTAACTGCAGCCCCAGCCCCACAAAGTGCCCCAGGCCTTTTGGCTCCAGTCCAGTTTAGCCTGAAAGGGACGGCGGCATCTGCTACCTCTCAGGGCTTCAGTTGGAGGGCACCAAGGCAAGGGCGGAGAAAGGTTCCATCTGGGAGCCCCACTCTCAGGGTTTGTGGGGATCAATCATCTGAAAGCTTAGCGACTTGTAATTTTATTCCCTGGTAGGAGGAGCCTGAGAAGTCGGCACGCTGGAGGGGATGGGACAAGGGGAGGGGAGAGGGCGGCCAGGGGAGCTCTTCAGAGAGGGGAGGGACTTGGCTAGGTCTCCCAACCCTTCTCCACTCTCCAAACTTTCACCAAACTCTTAGCCCCCGCCTCCCCGAAACCAAAACACAAGCTCTGGAAGAGCGGCGCGTCGCGGCGGGGCGGGTGGACTCGCAGCGCACCAAGCCTCGGGAGGCTGATGCAACTTTCCCTTTAAGAAAGCCACCTGGGCGCACCGCGGTGCGGACCCAGCACGCCTGGGCCGGGGGCTGCAGCATGGTAAGGCAGGGAGGGAAGGTGCGTGTAGTTGGCACCAGGGTCCAACCGTCCTTCCTTCCGTCGGAGCCGTCGGTAGCATTGCGGGGCTGAGCGCTAGGACCAGCGTGTGCTTGTCTGTGTGCGTGTGTGTGTGTGTGTGTGATCGCGCGTGCATGCGGGCATCTGTGGCTAAGAGTGGGCGCACGCACCGGGATGTCTGTCTCGCCGCTAAGGTCGGGGTAGGTGCGCGCGTCTAGGTGTCACCAAGGAGCTGAAGCAGGGGGAAAGGGGGGGGCGCTCCGGGATGGAAGGGCTGTGTGCAGAGGCCGGTTCGGCGGAGAAGACAGGCGCCGGGCTGCGCGGGCAACGCCGGAACGGGAGCGCGGCGCGCTCGGGCGCCCGGGTACCCGCGCGGGGCCTGTGGGGCCCGGCTGTGCGCCCTACGCGTGGCTCCCGCTCGGCGCCCGCTTGCGCCGCCGGCCTGATGTCTATCTGGCCGCTCCAGGCGCCGGCCTCGCTATCTGCCCGCCCACTCGCCCGCCGGCTGCGGGGTTCCGCGCGACTGCGGGCGGCGCGGGTGGGGGCTCAGTGCCCCCCGGGCTGCCTTTGTCCACGGCTCGCGTGGCCGCGGCTCTGGGAATGGCTGCGGGCGGGGAGATCTTGGGGGCTCCCGCCCTCAGGGACATCAGCGCCCTCCCCTCCGCTGTCCTCCTTCCGAGCGCGCCCGGGGCGATCCCGGCGGCCACAGGTGAAGCCCGGGGCCCAGCACCCGGGGGCACCCACCAAGCCGGCGCCCGGCACCCCGCAGCCGCGGCTGGGGGCGCTGGCGGCGGGACCCGCGCCCTTGGGGGGTCGTACCGAGGGCCGGAGGGCGGAGCGGGCCGGGGGCGGGGCCCCGGCACCCCAGTACTTTTCCACGGCAGGGGCCGGGCGGGGCCGCCTCCTCCACGCCAGCGGAGAGGCCCACACGTGGTGGTGGCTGATGTAACGCCCGCCCCCGACCATGCACTCAGATTAATGCAGACGCGTCCTGCTTCGAGGAACTAGGGTGCCCCAGGCTGTGCCCATCTCCGAAAGCGACCGCACCCCTGTCTGCCGGTTCGGGGCCTCCGAGCAGCCAGCCGCGGCTACTTAACTGCGCCTCCTTTCAGGCCTGCTCGCTGCAGGCCACGCCCCTCGCCTATCACTCTTAAAGGAGCCGCGTCCCTCGCGCTCTGACAGCTTCCTTACAAAGCGGGGTCTTATTTCTTAGTTGAAACAAGCCTGAGGCTGCAGCTACTAGGAGATAAGCGTTGTAGGGCGAAGAGATGGAAAGCAGAAAAGACTAAAGATTAAAGCTCCTCAAAGTGAGGGGGCAACAGGAGGTTGGAGAGTAGTGGGTGTGGGGACTGTTTCCTAAAGGGGAACACTGAGCATGCTCAAGTGTTTCCAAGGACTGCAGAGAAAACTCCCGCTACTCAGCTCACGCCAGAACTGTGGCGATGAGGCCCTGGGGACACAGCACCTCTGCCCTAGAAGACCTGTCCAACCCGGGGACGGGATGGGGGGTGGAGAGACTAGGATACAAGCAAACATGCCCAGACAGTACCTGTGACCAGCATGTTAATTACTACGCGGCGTGCTC
The DNA here is from genome assembly GCA_004025085.1 of Thryonomys swinderianus. NCBI lineage: Eukaryota > Metazoa > Chordata > Mammalia > Rodentia > Thryonomyidae > Thryonomys > Thryonomys swinderianus. The sequence continues at coordinate 20,940 of PVIC010001869.1, forward strand.
CGGGGTACTGCGGAAAGGTTGACTGTATCTGAGAGAATTGAGGAAGGCTTCAGGAGGATAATGGCATTGGGACAGGTTTTGAAGATGGGTAGACTAGATATTGGCAGAAAAGGGGACAAGAGTATCCCAAAAGAGGGAGTTACTGCCTGGGCAAGGGCATGGAGCAGGAGCCCTCTGTGAATGTGGAGTTGTCCCGCTGGGGACAGACAGTCACAGGTAGCTGGCCAGGGTTCTAATACAACACAGTCTCCCCTGCTCCCACCACTGTCTCCTCCCTCCCTCACAGTGAGTGGAGACCTCTTCCTGCTGTGTTTTCCTGCAAGCTATCAGGTCCCCAAGGGCAGGGAAGATCCTGTTAGGTTCTACCCCCAGTGAGGACAATATAGCTACACCCAGACAGACCCTTAAAATTGGGCAACCTGCCAATGCCATTTCGGGATAAGGAAAGATACCAAGAGTGAGATTGCACATGGAGGGTCCTGTGCCTCTCCTTTCAGCCTCTGCTCTGGGAGACTCACAAAGCCAGCTTGTCCAACCAGCTCATCTCTGCACCCTCCAAACCTGCGGTATCATCAGCGTTCTTGCACCAGTAGAAACCAGTGACCTTTTCCTAGCCCTCATCATCACCCCAAAGGTCCATTTCATCCCCAAGTTTAAGCAAATTCTTTTCTAAATTTCTCAGATTTTTTTCTTGCCCACCATCAGCTTCTCTCTCCATCCAACCTCCTTCCTCTCCAGCCTGCTCATTCCTAGTTGATTTCCTTTCTTTGACTCTCACCTCCTTCCAGTCCTTTCTGAATGCTGTATGTATGGTGATTCAAAGTACACATTCCAGCAATCACTTCTGTCCAAGTTGATCTCTGCTAAAAGCCCTATTGCCTTCCGGGGAAGTAGCTCAGTGGTGCTGTACCTACCTGGCAAATTCAAGGTCCTGAGTTCAATCCCCAGTTTCAAAAAACAACAACAAACCACAAAACGCTTTGCTAGCCACCATTGTGTTAGCAGGAAAACCAAATTCCAGAGTCCAAAGCCCCAGCTTGTGTGTCTGCTTTCATTTTCTTCCCTGGCTCTTTGAGCTCCAGCCTCAGAGCCTCCCCACACACTGTTGCATTTTCTATCCTTTCCTCACTGTTGCCAGATTGTCTTAATTAACTTCATCTGACCCTTAAACAGCTTCTCTAGCCCTCAGCCCTGTTGTAGAGTCTCATAAAAAGACCTCTTCCTTCACTCTTTATATCTCAGCCTGTAATTATTTAGATTGAATCATCAGTTTCACTCCTTTTCCCCAGCCTATAGGCTGCAGGCCAGCTGAGACCTTTGAGTTCTTGGTGCCTAGCAAAGGTCTGGTCCAGAGCAGACCTGCAATAAACATTTGTGGACTAAATTAATCTAGTTGTGGCCAGCCTTAAATGCTTGCTACACAATTTAGGTCATATCCTGTTGGCTGTGGAAAACAACTGAAGAGAATCAGGGCTTTAGGGCTTTGGGAAGATTAATGAATTGGAGAGAAGGAAAATACAGAGGACTTGTAGTAGAGATAAAAATTAGGCAGAAACTTCAGAGTTATGGGGGAACTATTAGTTCCATTGTCCATATTGAGATAACTGAGACTCAGAAAAGTTGAGCAACTCTCTGAATTAGTACCTAGAGAGTAGGAAAGCGAGAATTCAGTCCAGGCCTTCTAGATCACAGGCCCTGAGGTCTTCATATACCAAACTGACTGCTTTTAATAGCAGTCTCTATATAGGTTAGGAACAACTCTAGAGCCTGTGTATTATGTATCCATAACACCTAGAAGAGGCCCTGGCATTGGGTGTGTGTGTGTGTGTGTGTGTGTGTGTGTGTGTTTGCAGTACTGGGGATTTAATCATGCCTTCCAGACAAGCATTTACCACTGAGTAAAAGCCTATCCTTAAGCCAGTTTTTTTTTTGTTTTGTTTTTTTTTTTTTTGAGACAGGGTCTTGCCTTGCAATTCAGGCTGGTCCTGAGCTCACTAGGTAGCCCAGGCAAGCCTCGAACTCAGCAGTCTTCCTGTCTCTGCCTCCCGAGTGCTGGGATTACAGGTGTGAGCCACAACTGCCGGCACTGTGGTATGTGGTATTGATTGCTGGTGGGCGTGAGTCACCATGCCCAGTATTGTATGTGGTTACTGGGAATCTTGCGAGGCAGGCACCGGAACCACTGAGCTAAATCTCTGGCCCAAACCTGTATTGTTTGAATAGATGGATGGGATCATTTAACAGAAGCAATAGCACGGCTTTACACTCCTATTTTGCTGGCCCAGCCACCAGGCAATCCTGTCCCTGACAATCTATAAACTGTGTGAGGGCAGGGACTATATCCCCATCCAGTGTTCAGGACCTGGAACAAACACTCATGACTGTGGGCATGCAGATGAACTCCCCATCAGAGATGTCAGATGTAAAAAGCTCGCTTAGGGCCGGGATTTAGCTCAGTGCTTCTGGTGTCTGCCTGGCAAGTGTGAGGTCCTGAGTTCAATCCAGGTACCACATATCACAGTGCAGGTGTGATGGCTCATATCACAGCACTAGAGAGGCAGAGGCAGGAGGATTGCTGAGTTCGCGGCAGCTTGCCTGGGCACCATAGTGAGCTCAGGGCCAGCCTGAACTACAAAGCAAGACCCTGTCTCAAAAAACTGAAAGGAAAAAAAAAAAACTAGCTTAGACTCTGATAGGCCAGGCATGTGGCCTCTCTGGGTTGGTCTCTCCAACTGTAAATCCAGGAAATACTCCAATAACATGGGTGATGAGTGAGAACATTGTAGCCTGAGTCCCCAGGACAGAGTGCCCTCAGTTTCTTCTCTGGACCACATGGCACAATAATTTCCAGCCAATGAAGTGGCTTTTAATAATGCCATCTACTGGGGACTTAGCTCAAGTGGTACTGTGCCCCTACCTTGGAAGCACAAGGGCCAGAGTTCGATCCCTGGTACTGCAAAAACAAAAACAAAACCAAAACAAAACAAATAATACCATCTTCTGTAATTACTATGATCATCACCATTGTCATTATTTCTCCTTGGCTGAAGAGAGTCAGCTTTAGGGAAGATCTGCTTTAGGCAGATCTGGAGTTTATAGCCGGTTGGGGGTGACATGCGAGGAGCAAAGGGTACCATCGCTCCTTTTTTGTTTGTTTGAGACTCGGTCTCAGGATGTAGCTCAGCCTGGCTTTGAATTCACTATGTAGCCCAGGTTGGCCTCAGACTCACAGTGACCCTCCTGCTCCAGCCCTCCAAGTGCTAGGGTTACAGGTGTGCACCACCAAGCCTGGCCACAATCTCTTCTGAAGGACACAGCCCCCTCTGTGTGTGTGTGTGTGGGGGGGTGACAAAACCACGGCCATGAGCAGGACCTCTTTAGGACACTTTAAGAAGCAGAGGCCAGCCTGTGTTGCTGACAAAAGGCAAGACTTTGTTAGGGCCACTCTCCTCACTGCCTCTGTTCTGAGGAGTAAACCCGTAGTGCAAGTGGCCAGTGCAAGGGCCAAGGAAGTCAAGAGCTAATTTGTGTAGGCAAAGAGTTCCTTACCTCTCCTTCAGCCTGCCAATGACTCCCTGTAGGTGAGAGGTGGCCCTTAAGGGCAGCGGGGTAGCTGTGGGAGAGGCAGAGTCTGCACCTGGGTCAGAAGGGAGGCCTCAGAGACAGCCACCTCCTCCTGGGTCAGGCCCTGTAGAGAGTGAATCTCCTCATCCATCTACCCCGAAGTTTTCCTCCCATAAGGGTCCTTTAAATATCTGTGAAGGTTGAGACTCCTCCTTTGGCCTGTCAAAGACTAACCCCTTCAGTGTGCATCTGACTTAGAATGCATGATGTGTCTCCTCTTTTCTCAAACTCACCTGCCCCTCTAGGCCTTTGAGATTTGTCCTAGAAGATCCCACGCCGAACCAGTCCACACGTCAGTGCTTCAGTTCCTGCCGTTCCCCTTCATTTCAACTCAGCCAACTCTTCTTGCTAGGCGAGCACTGGGCCAGTTGCTGGGCACGGAGACGTAAAGGAAGGCTGGCCATAAGCCTTCAGGGAGCTCCCAACTTGTGGTTGATGGACTTGAGAGCAAACAAATGTAATATGAAATAATAAGGACAAGGCGCTCCAACCAGAAAGGAGGAAGCAGTTCATTCTGGTAGGGAGAGTGAGTGTGGGAGAGAGCTGCAGAGAGGTGACATTTAAGCTCCGTCCTAAAGGACTTGCTGAAACTCACTGCGTGCACCTGAGGGAAAGTGTCGTAAAAGCAAAGAGCGCCACAAGGAAAGCAAGGAGGCGTGACTACACCTGGTGTATCTGGTTGCTCCTGGCAAGTCAGGGACACAGCAATAAGCCTACCATTCCCAGAGGCCAGGCAGGGTGGTACCTGATGAGGGTGGGGCCACGGCCTGAGTTGAGATTGGGGAGTGAGCTGTCCAAGCTCATTTCCCCTGTGGAAAGGTTGTGGCCATTCACACAGACAAGGAAAGACTTGGACCCCATCCCAGTTCTGGATTCATTTTTTATCTTCTATAGGACTGCGCATCTGTCGAGTCAAAAATAGATGGGGAGCCTGGAGAGTAAGAGTTCCAGGGGAAGTTCTCGGAAGGGGCTAGGAAGGGGTTGGATGGAAGGGTCGTCCAGAGCGAGTCTTACACTGAGTGGCTTGGCACGGTGGGTGGGCTGGTGTGGGAAGGACACAGTTAATGGTATGGGACTGCCCAGGACAAGGCCTCACCCCGTTCTCTGTTCTGTCCACAGCTCTTGAGGTCTGTGGTCTGAAAGGTGCTGGAAGCAGAGCCTGTGTGTTCTCCAGAGCCCCCATCCCGCTGCCACCATGGTAGGAAAAGGTGCCAAAGGGATGCTGGTGAGTACAGGGGCCGGACTGCAGGAGGAAGGAGTATCTCTATCTCTCTCTTTCTCTCTCTCTCTTTCTCTCTCTCTCTCTCTCTCTCTCTCTCACACACACACACACACACACACACACACACACCATTACCAGGATCCTTCTCCTATAGCTTATTAGGATAAGAGGGCCTAGGAACCTCTGTGGGGACAGGGTCAGCCCTACCAGGAATCCTGAGTGCCAGGGCCACACCAGACCCAGGAAGGCAGCCTCACCCAGCTAGTGCCAAGTCCAAGCCTACAGCTGGGGAGGTGCACTCGCGGACCTAGTAGAAGACTGCCAAGGGGCAGGAGTTCACAAGAGGCCCCCTGGAGAGGACTTACTATCCTGCTGGGTGGACAGTAGGACCCCCAGGATTGTACAGCGACTGACCTTGGCACCCCCATGTCCACCCGGTGCTGTGCCACATGATCATTATGTATTGATCAAAGAACTTTTAGACCCTGTCTGGCCTTTCTCTACTTCTCTGGTTCCTTCTGGCTCCAAAGAGTAACAGAACATTTTTTTTGAATCCTCTCTGGAGGCCTCCAAGAAAATCTCCCTCCTTTCTTTTCCCTGCCTGGCCCTTCCTTTACTCCTGCCTTAGAGCACAGAAAAGGTAGTGGAGGCCCTTTGAGAAACAAATGTCTGGGTAAGGCTTTTGAGGGGAAAAAATTCATTAATGGATGGAGTAGGTTAATACTGGGGGCAGGGAGCAGGCAAAAGATGCTAGATCTTATCCAAAGGGCTGTGGTTGTATTTTTCTCTTGGGATCTTGCCTCAGGGACGAGCCAGTCTGGGCAGCTGTCAGAAGAGGAAGCAGGGACAACCCCTCCCTCAGCAGCTCTCTCCCTAACAATACCTTCTGTTACTTTCCTCATTCAGTTAGCTTGTCTTGGGCCTCTGCTGAGCCCTCCCTAAACTCACCCTATGTCTCACCAAAGATTTCTGGAATGCCATATACCTGAGCCAATGGAATGGTTTAAGGGAGAGGCCCTGGGCAGTTTTCTCCTGGGTTTAGGATCCCCTACGAAACCCTGTTCTGACCCTCCAGCCTCTGGCCTTTGCCCAGTCCCTCAGGCCTGCTAGGGAATGGGACCTCCTGGTTGGAGCAGGTATGGCTAGACCAAGCTTCTGAAAGTGTTCCTGGGCCACCCTGAAATCTGCGAACACAGAAACGGGCCCAGAGGGAGATGGGATGCCCCAAGCACTCGCTAGCAATACGTCCTGTGTTAGCAGTCAGGGGACTGCTTAGGGCCCAGCTTTCCCTGAGAAGTCTTAAGATCACCACGGATCTGAGGAGGCAGTGGGGTGTGGCTCTGCCCTTCCCTCCCATGGAGATTCTGGGCTCTGAAATTCAAAAGCCCCTTTGAGGACCCCTGCTCTTCTGTGGAGCAGCCCCGGAAGGGCTGGAGCAGACAGATGGAGAGATAGGGACCCACGTGGCACAGCAGAGCTCGAGGCCCCACAAGCCCTGCTGCAGCTGAGCATCCCAGCCCGGGCTCTGCTGGCTTTGCGGCCCTCCCAGCCGGCCTGTCTGGGGAAGGCAGCGCCGCCCTGGGACTCTTATTCCCAGCATCAGAGAGTGCCTAAAGATAGCTGGGACTCGCTTTCCTCTGTGCTCTCTGCCCTTTGGCTTCTGCCCACTGCAGCGCTGGAGGCTCAGAGCATCTGTCCCATGGGCACCCCCAGTGGTTGCTTGGAGATTCTATTCCTGCCTCTTTCGCAGTTCTGCTGATGACCTTGGGCTACTCTATTCCTGGGTCCCAGTTTGGAGCTGAAGCCGCTTCCATTCAGGGTTTGTCTCTAAGATACAGCCTCTGAGGTGCAGCAGTCAGGCAGCCCCTGCCAAGCCCCGTCTGCTCACTCACCCAGAAGCTCAGTCCGTGCTCGTGGGTGTTTGTGTCTCCCCAAGGGCAAGGGGCTGAGGAAGCTCTTTCTGATGTCTTCTTCTTTGGATACCATGATAAGTCAGAAAAGAGGGTGAGGAGAGACGTGCATGTAAGCCAGTGACCTGGCCCTTCTCAGTTCTCTGTGGCTTCTATGGTCCTGGCTGTGCCCTGATAGGTAGGGGGTGGGAGCTGTCCTCCACCCGAGGTTTGGGTGTGATGGCATGGGCCACTTAGATTTCTTCTTTCTTTCTTTTTATTGGTACTAGGGATTGAACTTGCACCTTCGAGGCACTCAAACCACTGAGTCAAATCCTCAGCCCTGCACTTAGGTCTCTTTGATGTCAACAGACCCTCCATGTCGTCCTTGGAGCTTCCGCTAGGCTGTGGAGTAGGTGCCTGCAGAGGAGCCTGGCACTTCAGCACGTGCCCAGGCCCACATGCTTGCTGCACGTGTCTCCCCCAACTCCCAGCCCAGATGGTTGCAGCCAGGCCAGCTCAGCTGCCTCCCTCACGCCTCAGCAGCTCTTAGGACAGGGCCGTGCAAGAACCCAGCTGGCCAGGGTGCCTCCGAGCCTGGGAGCAGCTGGGACGCTCAGGGGCAGTGGGAGTGGGTGGGGTGGTCCTTCCTTGGAGACCTAGGGCCTCTGAGCACATATGGAGCAGGGCTGCCTCTGTCTCAAAGGACAGGAGCTAGAGCTGGGCAACCAGGGCGGGAGGCATGAGAACCCCACAGCTCAGCTTTATCTCTCGCCAGGCTCCCAGCCTGGCCTCTCCATCCTTCCCCGTGGTGGGTCTCATCAGTCTCCTCTTTTGCCTTTGGACACACTGGCTGCCTCTGCCACTAAGAAGCCTCATAGTGAATAAGAGCAGAGTCACTCTGCCACCAGGGCCCTGGTGCCTGAGCATCTCAGTCCCAGAACATCTGCAGCACCTGGGCCTGCCCTGCCCCGCCCTTTCTTTTATGCTTTGACATGAGGGTTTGGCTCCCTCTTGTTTCAATGCCTGGCACACAGTGAGTGCTCACTCAGCCCAGTCTTGGCATGTAGCAAGTGCTCAACTAGTACATGCTTGGCACAGTTGGGGTGTCACCCAGCACAGGAATTGGCACAAATAGGGCACTCCCTTGGTAAAGGGTTGTCATCCCTGGGCATTCACTTAGCACAAGTCTCAGCAGGTGGCAAATGCTCAGCTAGTACAGACTTCGCATGCCTCGGGCACTTCCTTAGTATAGAGCCTGCCACAGAGAGGCATTCTTCCAGCATGGGGCCAGCTCAGGCTGGGATGCACTGGGTCCTTTGCTTGGACAGTTGGGATACACAGGGCACTAACCTAGTGCAGGACCTGACACAGCAACACAGCACAGGGGCTGACACGGTGAGTGCTATCAGCACAGGATTTGGACACGGTGCATTTCCCATCACAGACTGGCACACACTGGAAGCTTCCTCGGCACCCACCTGGCACATAGTGTATATTCTTCCAGCATTAATGGACACTCTGCTAATTTAGCTCTTTGCACAAGTTTGACACACAGTAGGTGTTCTGCTCAGACAGGGACTGGCATACAGTGGGCACTCTTCTTATATAAGGTCCATGCAAGGGTGTGCTGTCCTGGCCAGGATAGCCTAGGCAGTGGCCTTCTGTGGGTGCTAGATGTACAGATAACCCCTCAACCATGAAGTAGATTGTTGTGGTGCACAGGAAAAGGCCCCCCTTCCTCAGGCATCTCCTTCAGCCCTAGGATCCTGCCTTCCCACTATCCCACCTACTCAGTCCTGTGGCCTCACACCTATCCCCAGCCCTCCTCAGTCCCAGCTCAGCAGGACCTCCCCTCCTGAGCTGCAGGGGACAACAAAGCCCCTTGACTCCATGCCCCTCTGGAAGCTTGCCCACTCTTATTAAGAAAAGTCAGAGGCTGGAGCTGGGGGCTCCACCTCTCTAAGTGGGGCTAGAGCAGCTGGATCCCACTAATGAGGCCTCATTACAGCCAGAGCCCAGCTGGGCTGCTGCCGCCTCCTGTCCCCATGGCCAGAGCCAGGGAGACCCGTCCAGACTGGGCTGCCTGTTCTGGGCACTCAGCCCAGGCCAGGGCAGCCGAGCCCAGAGCCCACCCTGGATGGAAGTCAGCCTTTGGGCATCATGGGTGACTGGGCCTTCTCGGAGCCAGTGGCTGAGCCAGGGCCTTGGCCCTCAGTCTGTGCCCACAGGAAGTCGGGGAGCGTGTCTGGGGACCTGACTGCCTGGGGCTGGCCTGGTGAGTGGCTGAATCGGTGGGGTCTAAGCCATGCTCCCGAGACGTGACAGAGCCCAAAGGGAGAAGATAACGTGCCCACCCAGGGCACACTGGGAGGGCTCAGTGAGGTCATGCATATGAAGTGCTTAGGACAGAGTCTGGCTCACCATAAGCACTCAGTATCTATTTTCTATTATTATTATTACTCTTACTACATGCAAAGACAGGTTGTTTCCCCCATTTTAGAGGTAAAGAAACAGACCTGACATGTTAGGCAGAATGCCTGCAATTATGTGCTATGAAAGACTGGCAAAGCTGGGGTTTGAACACAGACCTGTCTGACTCTAAAGTCTGGGCCATTTTTAAAATATCACTTTGCCTTAGCCAGTGGGGCCATACTTATCAGACTCACAAGAAAGTTATCCTTGTGGCAGAAGTTAGCATGTCTCCATTTGACAGATACTTGCTAAGATCCTACTCTGCACCACAGCTTCTACCATATTGTCCGTTTCCAGAGGGCTACTTCTTCCTGGCCTCCAAAAACTGATCCCCACTTGTCTAGCCTCTGACCTGCCATGTCTGGGTGCCAGCTCTCTCCAGGGAATGTGGCCTAGAGATGTGGGTGGGTCTGAGTGGTGTCTCGTCATTCGTGTGGACGCTGCCTGATTATCCAACACATGCAGCACATACGGCCCCATGTACTTCTCAGAAGCCTCACTATGAACCCCCAGGGTCCTCACTCTGTGCCTCCTTTTGTCTGGACTGATGGGTTTTAGCTAATGCCATCTTCCTTCAGATGGCAACAGTGCAGTTCTCTCTGCAAGAGCTCTTTTGCATGGTCAGTCACATCCGGAAGGACACCCAGTCATTCTGGCTGGTTGTAGGGGTCCCTGACTCCCCAAGGACACCACAAGACCCATATCTCCAAGCCAGCCCTGCCTTGAGTGACCCCGAGATGCTCTGGTAGTGCCCTGCGGACTGTGGCCTCCATCTTGCTGCCCCACCTCCAGGGCCTGAGGGGAGAGCCTGTCACTCAGCAGCCCACCCCATGCCCCGTCTGCAGGCTCCTCAGTGTCCGGGCCCCACGGCAAGCTCCGGGAGGCCATGTGCCATCTCACCCTCTCCCGCACGCTGCCCCACTCTGCCATTGTGTGTGTGTGTGTGTTTTGTTCTAGTAACTTGTTGGAAACAAGGGAAAAATACAACAAACCCCACGCCTCATTCTCCAGCTCCGGAGCACACGCGCTGGGCTGCATGGGGACTGGCCGGAGGGGGAGGGCCAGGGAGGGGGGAGGCAGAGCTTCGGGAGGAGATGAGGTGAAAGTAATTGACGCTGCCCAGCTGAGCAGTGGAAGAAGCAGGGGATGCGTCAGTGTCGCTCTGGAGCTGGCAGAGGTGTGAATGAGCTGCAGAGACACGCGCCCTCTGAGCGCTTGCCCCGGGATGGCGGCGGCTCGTGGACCTGTGGCCCCTTCTTCCCCAGAACAGGTCAGTCACCTTCTAGAAGGTTAAGACCCCTCTCTGGTGTCAGGCAGCCTTGGAGGCTGGACTGGCCTTAAGAACAGGGGCTGGAGTGGTCTGTGCCAGGGAGGAGCAGGCACGGCCAGTGCTCAAGACAGACACCAGCAAAAGTGACCCAGAAAGTTGTCACTGTGCAGAGGAGTGCAGGAAGAGTTAGCTGTGTGGTGGGGGCGCGGGGGAGGCGAGTGGGGCTGTGAGGGCTCCCCCAGCCCAAAGACCTGCTGAGAATCTGCTCTGAGTATCAAAGCTGCATTGTCCCAGCTCCCGGGGAGACGGGCCGGAGGTGCCCAGGAATTGTACTAATCAATACAGCCTCATTGTCTGTGCCACGGCAGTTACTCCTATGGGGAGGATGGGTGAGGGGCTGGGGAGTGTGGTACATGGACTCTGGGAGGGGGGGAGGGGACAGGGCAAGAGTCTCCACTGGGAGGAGAGAGACCCCAAAGAATGTTCGCCGGTGTCCAGGGCGAGTGCCCGCAGCCAGTGGGAGCCAGTGTCCTCGTCCCTGGAAGTCAGCGATGGGCAGGGATGTCAGACAGAAGGCAGCTGCCAGCAGTGAGTGAGGGGCTAGGAGAGCCACCCTTGCCCCCTGTAGGGTATCCTGCCTTGACCTTCCAGAGGCAAGAGGCGGAATGTCCTCCGAAGTGACATGGGCTGGATTTGTGAGAAGCATTATGCAGAGTTGCCCTCAAAGGTCAGGGCTGCTAAGGTCAGCGGCACTTGCTGCCAACCAAGGGCAAAGGCTGCCCACAGTTGCCTCTGTGTGGGGCAGGGCTGCCACCTCTGTCTCAGGCTGCTGAGTTGCGGCAGGAAGGTGAGGCCATGGGCACGGCCCAGCTGCCATCCTTCATCCGTCTCCCCAGGGCCTGGAGTGGAACCTGCCATGCCTAGGCTGTCGGCCTTATGTCTGTTGCCCACAAAATTGCCGGGTCACTCTCTCTGCCAGTCAGCATGCTGGGACTCAACAGCACAAGGCACATCCTCGCCTGTCTTACCTGCCATGTGGACACCTGGAGTTCTGCTGAGTTTTACTCTGGGTGCTTAGGGCCCTGGGGACTATACAAACCAGAGATTTGCTCCACCCCTAACCCTTGACCACCGTTTGTTGTCCAGAGACCAAGACCAGAAACAGAGGCTGAGGCTGGGTCTCCCTGGCCCCACTTAGTGTTGTGGGGGTGAAGGAGAGAAAGTCCCCTCATCTCTGGCCACATGGGAGAGAACTCGGGGAACAGGACTGAAGGGGCTGCTCGCAGGCGGTCATGGAGTTTTCTGAGGTGGCAGGATGCACTGTAATGGCTTGGAGAAAGCTGCTGCGCTCTGATTTGGCTTCGAGTCAGTGCGGGATGTGAGGTCTTGCCCGCTCTCCTCCGTGTAGTTTGTCTTGGACGAGGCTGTGTCCCATGAGCAATCTTGGGGGCTGGAGAGTCCCAAACAAGAAGGCTGCTGAATCCCGGGGGAGCCTGCCCCACCGGGCAGCTCCAGGATTCCACCCTCCAGTCTGCTGAGAGCCAGGAGGGAGTCTGCAATTCACAGAAATAGCCCGGGGCTGCTGACTCGGAGGGCAGGAGACCCCAGCCCAGGGTGGAAGGCCGGGCCTTTGCATCTGCTCATGGAGAGGAGGGGGGCCCCTCCTCATACTGTTGTCAATACCCCTGGGCCTGGCTACAGGATCCTCTTTTATGGTTTTCTGGACTTCTTGGAATCTTTTTTGTATAAGCTTCTTATACTTTTATAATCAGGAAAAAAGCCAATTTTTAAAAGTAATTTGGAAGGCTGATGGGAACCAATAGAAAATACAGGGGAGGTTTGCCTGGGCTACATAGTGAGCTCAGGGCCAGCCTGAACTTCAAAGCGAGACCCTGTCCCAAAAAGGAAGGAAGGAAGGAAGGAAGGAAGGAAGGAAGGAAGGAAGGAAGGAAGGAAGGAAGGAAGGAAGGGAAAATACAGGGGAAAGTACAACTTCTTCTTGACCCAAAGGGAATCAGGCGAGGTGGAGTTGCAAGATGCTGGTAGGCCTGAAGGGCTGCCTTGCCCTTGAGTGTGCCAGGCCTGTGGCAGGCACCTGGTCTGTGCCCTGGTTTCCTAGCCGGGGATGCTGGCATACCCATAGTGCAATGAGTGCCCCCAGGCTACCGGAGGGAGCAGGCTCTGGGACACCCGGGCCCTGCCCTCTGCACTGCCTGTCCCACCTCAGTCAAGCCTGGGCAGGGCAGTGGGAGATTCAGATCTTGCGCTCCGAGCTGAATAACCTTGATTCCCGGAGCTCATCCAGCACATAAGCCCAGCAGAGGACAACGGAAAGGAATTATATAAGTGTTGCTCTGTGTCGTTCAGCCAGCTGAAGGGGTGGGGGAGTTAACCCAGGAAAGATCACGGCCCTGGTGCAGGGTGATGCTGAGGCCTCCATGGTTGGCTCTGAGGGTAAAGGAACATCCTAGATATGGAGGGAAAGCTCTCCTCACTCAGCAGTATAAGGGGAGCCCCAGGGCCTCTGTTCTGTCCAGCCGTAGACCTTGGGTTCAGGGCAGGGCTTCCCACCGGCCCGGTCTGGGGCAGTGCTGGGTGGGGGCCATTTTGTGCCCACTGCTGGGGCGGGGAGGGCACAAAGGGACTCGGCCACGATAGATAGTTTCATTCCCATCAAAGTGTGAGCAGGTGAGTGATGGAGAGCAGAGAAGGAGCGACGGGGCCATGTGTTGGGCAGGAGAAGCCTTGAGCTTGGCCTGTCCTTGGACAGACAGTCTGGGTCAAACTGTGAACACAAACAGGTTCTTCTGCGGGCCTTTCAGAGGTGGTGTCCACCGCAGGGACAGTTAATACCCATGACACAGCTGTCTATCGAAAGATCAGGGGAAACGAATGCTAAAATAGGAAAGATGGTACAAGGTGGGTAAAAAGCTATATAGCACTGAAGACGGCTTAGCTGCCTGGAGAATAAAGGTTCCCCAGAGCAGAACTAGACAAGGAAGATCACTAAACACCCAGTCAGGTTTGGTGGTGCACCCCTGTAATCCCAGAGCTCAGGAGGCTAGGACAAGAGGATTGCCATATATTTGAGGCCAGCCTGAACTACGTGGCAAAATGCTGTCTAAAAATAAAACCTAAAAACCACTCAGAAAGCTCTGCAGAAAGGGCATTTTGGAGATTCTTCTCTCTGATTTGCATGGAGAAAGGTGGGCTTGCTCTGTCCCTCACTGAGAGCTAAGACCACTGGCCAAGCCACCTGAATGTAGACTTCACCCAGATGGAAAGCAAAGCAAGATTCCCACAGTCAGGACACCATGGTGCAAACATTCAGGGCCTGGGATGGGTTCCAGTGGTTCCAGTGCCTGCCTAGCAGGCACAAAGTCCTGAGTTTAATCCCCGGTAACTACATACAATAATACCAGGTATGGTGGCTCACACCCACCAACTATTGTACCACATACCACAATGCCGGGCGTGGTGGCTCACGCCTGTAATCCCAGCACTTGGGAGGCAGAAGCAGGAGGATTGCTGAGTTTGAGGCTCACCTGGGCTACATAGTGAGCTCAGGACCAGCCTGAACTATAAGGCAAGACCCTGTCTAAAAAAAAAAAAAAAAAAGAATCAGGACCTAGGAGAAGATGAGCATGGCTTCTGCCTGGGCCCTCTGCACTTAGCAGACTTCTGCTATGATGAGCTTCTTGCTGACACTGACCTCTAAGCCCAGTGGCCAGCACAGTCCCCCACCCCTGTTCCAGTCCTCATCCTGGGGTGCCAGCTCCCACCTTGCAGCATACAAGGGCGAACCTCTTAACACAGCCCAGTGGCATGCCACTCATTAGCAGAGCAGTGGCTGGCTCTCTGGGGTTCAGACAGGAGACTCCCCATGGCCGGGGAATAACCATCCTCTGCTCCCCCCATACCAGGAAAGGAGTGAACCTCAAAGATCCAAGTTCGGTCCTGAACATCACTAGTGAGCTCGTGGTCTGTTCTTCATGCTGCTGGCCCAGAGCAGCAGGGTTCCTTCCAGGGGCCTTGCCCTCTCCCTGACTATGGAGCCATCCTGGACCCTCTGCTGTCCCTTTTACAGCTGTAACCACTGCCCTGTGACCCCACCCATGGACTCTACAGCTGCTACAATCCGGCTTTGTGTCCCTAAGTAAACAAGCCAGGGTCAGAATAGAAGTGTTATTGTAGGCCCAACGTATAGAAGCCCTATTTGGATGATATTTGTTTGCGGATGGATAAACCACCCCACACGGGCCTCACACCCTCTGGGAAATAATCCCTTGGCCCTGCAGTATTGCTACACCAAATCCCAGCAAGGTCCCAGGGGTGGCAATGTGCTCGGGCAAGACTCTAGGGGCATTTGTGTCACAGAGGCCAAGCTCAGACCTTCAGTTCCTCAAGGTCCCTTGACCAGTGAGACCTTGACCTTGCCTTGTTCTTCCTCAGCGTCCTTTTCTTTATTGATGGCTTTCTCTGCCACTAGACTCCTAACTTTGAGTGGTCAGGGCATTCTGCTCTGTTCCTGTCTGAATTACTGCCACCTGGCATGTGGGAGGGGGATCTGTAAATTTCTGACCCTGTGTGAGTGACTCGTGGATGAATGAGTACAGGCATCTCTGCAGGCTGCTGGTTTGCAGTGGGTGTCCTTGAAGGAGGGCCCTCCCTGTGCTGTGGAGGCAGCACGGTAGGTGGCTGGCTAGGGAAGCACTGGGTGCACAGGATGGTACCCCACAAAGTGTTTGCTGTGACACCCATCTGCCAGGCACGGGGTGGGGGCTTCTGTCCCCAGATGGACCTTTCCAGAAGATGCTGGAAGCCAGTGAGGCCTGTCATGCTTGCCAGCGTCAGAGCCCAGCAACATTTTGATGCTTCTGCCTACCTTGCTTACTGATCAGCAGCTGCTCGCCTAAAGGTGTCCCTTTCCATCTCAGGCTTGTGCTGCTGTCTCTCAGAGGTTGTGCGGTGTATCCCTGGTCCAGTGTCCTTCCGGGACTCCTGTCCCTTCCCCTTAGGCACACAGCCCATCTCTGGGGACTGTACCTCACTCAAGTGCTTTCAGGGTGGATTTTCCACTGGTCGCTCAGGGTCCCTGTGTCTCCTTAGTAAAATTCCTAGATCCCCCAGACTCTGACTTGGTTCCTGCTCACTGGAGAGGGACAGGAGTGTGGTCTCAGGAAGGCCACATCCATACCTAGTGAGGGACCTGGAGAGCCAGATCCGACTCTGCGACTGGGCTCCATGTTGAACTGCTCTCAGCAAGGCCCCAGGGTACAGCCCCTCACTGGCCTCTGTGACCTTCACCTTTGACCTTTAGATTCTGTCTTCTGCAAACATCTTGATCCCACTCACAGTTCAGAGCCCCTTCTCTGGAACCATCCGCTGTTTCACCTAGCAGGGTTTGTCCTCAAAGTCTAGCATGGTACCTACAACCCTGGCCTCCTCTACCAACTTGTAGCCCAAATACCTCAGGTCGTAGCCCAGGTTGGCTTCTCCAGGGCCCCTCTCCAGGCGTGGGCAATACAGAGGCTCCGCTGGGTTCACCTCCTGGGTCCTACAACACTCTCTGCAGGTCTGGCTCAGCCCAGCTGCTCACCCACCCCATCCCCCTGGTACTGCCCACCCTGTGCCTGCCGGAAGAAGCCTTCAGCTGGAGGAAGGGTCTGGCCACTGCTTGCCCATGGGCAGCGTGCTCAGCCTGGCGATGTGGTAGGCGGCGGGTGGGGTGGCTGTCTGGACACAGGCCCCTTTGTGCCCAGCCCGACTTGGCTGCTTGGTATGAAGCTCAGCTGCTTCCAGATCCTTACCCTGAAGGGAAAGGGGTGATTTTAGAGGAGGTGGGGGGCCTCCTGACTCTAGCTCCCTCTTCAGTGTTCTACCTCCAGATGTTGGCAGCAGCTCGTCAGGTGGGCTGGTGTACCTGGCACAGCATGCCAGGAGCTGGTGTGGGAAGCTCTGCTTGGTACCCGCTGGCAGCTGATCCTCCCTTCTCCCTCTTCTGCCAGGCCTTCCTGCAGCTCTTGCCAGCAGAGGGCAGGCCTAGGAGGGGCTCGGAGGGTCCATGGTGTCCCTGCGGGGGAGGCTGAGGGTTGGACACTAAACACAAATGCCTTGCTGATGGTAGGTTCTCTCCTGTCCCCACAGAATGGTGCTGTGCCCAGCGAGGCCACCAAGAGGGACCAGAAACTCACACGGGGCAACTGGGGCAACCAGATCGAGTTTGTCCTGACGAGCGTGGGCTATGCCGTGGGCCTGGGCAATGTCTGGCGCTTCCCGTACCTCTGCTATCGCAACGGGGGAGGTACCAAGAGGGCACAGGGCAGGGGATACCCACTTGAGTAGAGCCTGTCCATCAGGGCTTGTGCCACCTGCTCCCTGGCACAGGCCCTACTGCAGACAGAAGCTGGCCTTCCTCACCTTCATCACTGGTGGAGGTGGAGACAGCCTCCCTCCCGCCGTGGCAGTCTGCTGTTTGGGCCTGTCCATGCCAGCCTGCTTCCCTGGCATGAGGAGAGACGGAAAAAGTACCCAAGCTTCCCACTATTCTTCTGTGTTATCTCCCCATATTTTAACAGCCTCCTCCCCAAATGGTTCAGTGATACATAATGACCACAGTGATTTCCGTTTGTGAAACCAATCAGTTAAGTCATCAAATCTCACCCAACATGACAGCTCTGGATCATTGGACTGGCTTCAATTAAACTTCCTGAGAGCCTCTGTCAAGTTCAAAGACAGGTTAAGGGCTGTGCACTCAGACCCAGGCTCTGCTCAGAGCTGGCCCAGCCTAACCCAGCCTGACCCCGTCACCAAGGTCTTGCCACTGGATTCTGAACAGGAGTACAGGGTGGGATTCTGCAGCCCCACCCTGAGCCGGGCCTCTCCCTCTGCCAGGAGCCTTCATGTTCCCCTACTTCATCATGCTGATATTCTGCGGGATCCCTCTCTTCTTCATGGAGCTCTCCTTCGGCCAGTTTGCAAGCCAGGGTTGCCTGGGGGTCTGGAAGATCAGTCCTATGTTCAAAGGTGAGGCCTAGGAAGAGCACTCACACACACTCACACACACACACACAGAGGCCGTGGAGGCCATGCTGACTCGCCCATCTGTACAAACACTGTCATCCCTTTGGAGCCTCGTGCTGACCTTAACCCCCACATCAATGGCCAAGGCCACGGACCCATGCTGGAATCCATGTTTACTTGGCCTTCACTCTCCCCTCCTGCCAGGTGTGTACACAAAACACCTCCCCCCACCATTTACCTCCTATCAAGGCCTTGACCTGTCCCCCTGTGGCCTTCCATCAAAGCCTGTCCCATAGGCCTTAGAAACTGTTTACCCCACCTCCTTCCAGCACATGTGGGAGCTGGTCCATGGCAGTGCTGATGGCTGCCCCTTCTTTCCCCTCCCCAGGCGTGGGCTGTGGCATGATGGTGGTGTCCACATATATCGGCATCTATTATAATGTAGTCATCTCCATCGCCTTCTACTACTTCTTCTCATCCATGACGCCTGTGCTGCCCTGGACCTACTGCAGCAGCCCCTGGAACACGCCCGACTGTGTTGCAGTGCTGAACACCTCCAACCTCACCAGTGGCTCCCAGCCCCATGCCCCGTCTGGCAACCTCTCCCACCTGTTAAACCGTACCCTGAAGAGGACCAGCCCCAGCGAGGAGTACTGGAGGTGAGACCCCCCGGTGGACCAGGCCAGGGGAACTCGGGGCAGCCTCGGCCTCCCCTCAGGCTAGGTTGGGTGTTCACTGTACTTTCATGCCTCAGACGGGCTGGGGTTAATAGAGAATCATGGGAGAAGAGGCTGACATAGGGGGAATCTCAACCGAGAAGCAGTGAGGGAAGGCTCTAGAAATCTGGCGGGTCTTCAGAGGAAAGTCAGGGTAAAGGGTCCCTGCTGGTGAGAAGAAAGCATATGCCAATGCCCTGGGTCCTAGAGGAGCAGAGGCTGGACCTAATGCTGAGGGGCCTACTTGATTATTCAGTCTAACAGTTGTAGGGGATTCTTAGGGATTTTGAGGTGGCTTCAGACCGGTCGCTACCTTTATGGACAACATAAAATAATTCGGTTTACATCTACTGCTACAGAGAAAAGGAGCTATGGAAGCTCACTAAGCCAGGAGTGCCATGGTCAGCACAGCTCGGCACACTGTTCAAAGACTGGAGAGAAGTTGCTGCTGGAGGTGCCCTTGAACCCCTTATTCCAGTGGGTGGGTAGAAAGCAGAGCAAGACATCCTGCAGGGAATTCCCCGTGTCTTGTCTTTCGGAGCCCCTGGGCCGAGGGCCTCAGGGACAGAGGAATAGGCCACCTCTGTGCATTCATGGCAGTTGCTCCCCCAGAACCTGTAGCCCATGGCTGGCATGAACATTCAGTCCCTGCCCTGAGGAACTCGCAGTCCAGTGAAGACAGGCAGCTTGTCGCATTAGGGCCAGATGCCTTGCTCAGACATGTGCAGGGCCATAGTGGGGTGCCAAGGGGATAGTGGTTAGATCTGAGGGTTGGGGCAAGAGGTGGTCAGGGATAACCTTAAAAGGGAAAGAAGGCGGCAGAGGGTTTAGGAGAGATGTGAACAGGTGCGGAGAGGCCAGAAGGTAGCAAATCAAAGCTGGAGTTGGGGACAGATGGGACACTAATGAGACAAGAGCCCACCGGGCATCCCATGGTACAGGCTTCCAGCCAGGGTGTGAGTGTGAGGAGAACCACGGGTGAGAGGCATGAGCCTCCAGGGAAACTGGGGTTGCAGCAGGTCCTCCGAGTACCCAAGCCTGGAAGGGCCAGCGTCCCTGGGGCAGCCTCTCAGTGGGCTATACATTCTCAGAGGCAGATAAGCCAAGCTTCTCCCCCCCAAAGAGGAGGAACAAGCTCACTCAGCCACAGGACAGGTCATTTCAGAGAGGAAACAGAAGGGACAAGACACGGCTCCCCCTGCCACTGCCTTCCTGGAGCTCACATCCAATGGGAGAACCAAACACCTACTTGTGCACTTAGGTACCCTACTCCATTGGCCGGTGTGATCTAGACTAAGGATGATGGACCAAAGCCACACCTACGCTACTGCCCCCACCCGGTGCTCTAGGGTTACCTATCCCAGAGTTGTCTATGAGGGACTCCCAATGTGGCTAGACCACCTGGGACAGAGCTCTGGAGATTTTGTCAGGTAAAACCAAGGAGAATAGTGCTCGGAGAGATCCCACTGAAGGGTTCACTGGATGACCAGCTGAGCTCCATTACCCAGCTAGGGCGCATTGACCCGGCCAGGCTGCTTCCAGGCAGGATGGCTCTCTGCTGCCCCCTCCTGGAAAGTTTGGGAAGTGGCCTATAAGAGAACTGTCCCTGGCTGGGTTCATTCAGCAAGGAGGGAAAAA
Source organism: Thryonomys swinderianus (assembly GCA_004025085.1). Classification (NCBI taxonomy): domain Eukaryota; kingdom Metazoa; phylum Chordata; class Mammalia; order Rodentia; family Thryonomyidae; genus Thryonomys; species Thryonomys swinderianus. Next base: position 40,797 of record PVIC010001869.1, read on the forward strand.
AACTAGGACCCCCCCCCTCCATTTCTTGAGCACCTATTATTATCTCAATAAGCATTATTATCCCTTTTTTAAGATTTAAAGACTGAAATTCAGTAGTGGCTATGCCAGGCTCTGTATGCACTGGGCCCATCAGGCTTACCTAATGCCTGGTACAACACAGGTGTTCTTAGTCCATTCTCCAGCACCCTCTGAAGAAAGTCGGGATGTCATTTAAAATTCACCAACTAATCCAGTACTGGGGAATGGACCCAAGACATTCACACTGCACTGCATCCCTAACACTTTCTAATTTTTATTTTGAGGCACATGTCTCAGCTCAAACTTAAGATCCTCTTGCCTCAGTCTCCCAGAGTGCTAGGTCAGGTGCCACCACACCCAGCTGGCACAATGCTGTTTGAACTCCACAACAACCTTGTGGGGCAACTGGTACAGATTTCTTGGGGTTTTTTGTTTTTGTTTTTGCACTACTGAGGATCAAACTCATGACCTTGCATTTGCCAGGCAGGTGGCAGTGCCACTGAGCTACATCCCCAGCCCTGGTGTAAATATTTTAAAGTTACCATTTTATGAATGAGGAAGGTCCTGCTACAAGGCCCCAAACCAGTGACCAGGCTGACCCAGCTGCACAGCTTCTGGGGCACCCGGTACCTGACCCCCAATGGACTCATTCTCCAACCCCCAGTGTCTCCTGGCAGCCTTGGCGTCACTGCCGTCTCTCAAATCCTGGCTGCACCGCTAACCCTCTGTGTGGCCCTGGCAGGTCACCAAAGCTCTCTAAAGTCTGGGTCCTTTGTCCCTAAAGCAGAACAGTTACATTTCCTACCTCACTGTTACACAGGTGGAATGAGAGTGTCAGTCACCAAGCACGGTGCCAGCTGCTGTGCGAGCCTGATCACAGCCATTGCTGGACTTGCAGAGAAACAGATGCGTGCATCTTAGGCTAGAGTCATTTTCTATCTGATTGAAGAAATAAGATAGAGGTAGATATGCAGGGAGAAAGTGAGGCAGAATAATTCTAGAGAGACTGTGTCAAGAGCCAGTTCATAAGTGTGTTGGGTTCCAAAGTTCTTTGGTAAATTGTTTGATCTCAAAAGCATCTGGCCCAAAACAAAAACTAAACACGATGCCATCAAAAATAAAGCTAGAATTTATTCTTTGGTTTCCAGGCCAGCTAGCCTTCAAAACTCTCTAATTCCTAGTACCTTAAGGCAATTTTTTTTTTTTTTTGAGACAGGGTCTCGCTTGGTAGTTCAGGCTGGCCCTGACCTCACTATGTAGCTCAGGCAAGCCTCGAACTCAGCAGTCCTCCTGTCTCTGCCTCCCGAGTGCTGGAATTACAGATGTGAGCCACCACGCCCGGCACTGTGGTATGTGGTATTGATTGCTAGTGAGCGTGAGTCACCATGCCCAGCATTGCATATGGTTACCAGGATCGAACTCAGGGCCTTGCACTTGCGAGGCAGGCGCTGGAACCACTGAGCTAAATCTCTGGCCCCCTTAATGCAATTTTTAAAAAAAAACCCTACATACTACCAGATTAGCATGCGTAATTAGAATTATGACATACTTTAAACAAGAAATGGTTTCTTCACTTGAACCCTGGCACTGAGGGAGCCCCTGCGGGGAGGAGCAGTCATAGGACCCTGTGGCTGCTCTGAAGGGCAGAGCTGCCCAGCCTTGATGTGCTCAGGTAGGAGTCCAAGTGGGCAGGGCCTGGCTGCCTGCAGATGTATTTTTCTATGTGTACCATGAAGGAAGAGAAGCCAAGAATGTGCTGCTGGAGGGCACCAGAGCTTCAGCTGTGCTCTTGTTCTGTGTCTGCTGGTTCCCTGTCCTCTGAGAGCCGAAGATGCTGCCTGGAGTCTGTGGAGTTGGGCAGGGAGGGAGAACGCGGGCACTGTGGCCCAGAAGGAAGACGGGAGGCCAGAGTAGGCAAGTGGCCTGAGGTTTGAGAACCAATGTGTGTTGGGGCCGAGGCTTTAGCTCAGGTGGTACTGTGCCAACCTTGGATGCACAAGGGCCTGAATTTGATCCTAGTACTAACAAAAAAAAAAGTTTTAAGAAAAACCAATGTGTGGGTGAAGACAGCCAAGCAAGCTGGAGGAGCGCCTCTAACCAGGCCACGGTGAATGCGCTGAGAGGTGCTAGTGTGCCGAGGGAAAGAAAGAAACCTGTGGAAAACAGCAGAGAAGGTGCAAAGTGCCAGGTGGTGGAGCTGCTACTGGAAGCATGGTGGTCAGAGAAGTCCCTGCGGGAGTGACGCCCTGAGGGAGGTGAAGAAGAAGTCCAGCTGTGTAAAGCTTAGGGCCCAGTGAAAAAGGAAAACTGAGACACCTATTCAGATGTGTTAAGAATGTCAAGAGGGCGGGCCGGGGCTGGAGCTCATGGGCATTGCGCCTGTCCAGCCAGCACAAAGTCCTGAATTTGATTCCGGGTACCAAAAAAAAAAAACAGTCAAGACAGCAACAGTGGAGAAGTAAATCAAGCACAAGGCCTTCTGAGCCCAAGGCTCCCGGTGATGGCTCAGGTCACAAACCCAGTGGTCATATGGGTATCTTAAGAAAGAGCGCTGCATAAAGGCAGCAGTGTGTGCAGAAGCCCTGAGCTATGTAGGAGACATGTCTGGCTCGTTTAAGGAATAGGGGCGCGGCCAGAGCATGAGAGGTGGGTGGGGCCAAGCGTCCTGCGGGGCCTGCAGCCACCGCGGGGCCTGCAGCCACCCCGAGGCCTTATCTTTCCTGCAGTGCTAGAGGGTGGCTCTGCAAGGCTGGGAGCCCAGGAGACGCCATCAGGGTGCACTTAGAAAAACCTTCAGAGCCTCTCACCGCCCTCCGGACCAACCCAAATTCTCTCCCTCAACTTGACAGCTCATGATCTGGCCCCTTCCTGTCCCTTGCCTTTCTCACCTTCCATACTGTCCCCTTCCAGCCTTATTGAGCTCCCCAGCATGCCAGGCTGGGGTGCTGGCTCTAAATGCCCCGCTGTGGCATTCACCATTCCCTCATTCTCTTCACCCTCCCCCTCTCCTTTCTTCCACTTACAACCTTACACCTGACTTCCCCTAGGTAAACGTGCCCCTCAGGCGCCTGTTGCACCTTGCCCTGTCCCTGCCCTCATCCGTCACCCAGCGCAGTCCTGCTGTTTTCCTCCACTTTCCCTGAGTGCCAGGATGGTGCCTTCTGCAGGCCTGGGTGCCCGGCACCCACACAGCGTCTGGGACATGGCCTTGAGCGTTCCAGTTTGTCAAGAGAGCACAGCTGATGGGCCACAGGCTGCCAGGTGGAGCCACACCAGGGGAAGAGCTCAGGGTCACCTTTACACTGCCGCCTCCCTCTGCTCCCAGGGATGGAACTGACTAGTGTGGGTGGAATGGTCTCAGAAAGCTTCCCGGGAGGGGCGACTTCTGAGGGGATGTGGGACCTGGAGACCTGGAGATGCAGGACAGGAGAACGGCCCGGGCCTGGGGGTGGCCTCTGTGGCTCCCTGGAGAGGCTGCCTGCCGAGCACCTGGGTGGGCCGGGCCCTTGTGATAGGAAGGCGCAGTCAGTGGGCCTCAGGCTCGGGCTCTGGCCCTCTCTGACAGTGGCCCTTCCCCAGGCTCTATGTACTGAAGCTGTCAGACGACATCGGAAACTTCGGGGAAGTGCGGCTGCCCCTGCTCGGCTGCCTTTGTGTCTCCTGGGTGGTCGTCTTCCTGTGCCTCATTCGAGGGGTGAAGTCTTCAGGGAAAGCAAGTACCCCTTCCCAGGCAGGGTCTCTCACCACCCCGAAAGACCCTGCCTCCCCCATTGACTTTTGGGCACGCTGAGGGCGATAGAGCCCCAAGGGAGGGGAAAGGGACCAGGGCTGAGGGCGGTGCTGGGCGGGGAGCCGCAGGTCCATGGAGTGTCCTGCTGCAGGTGGTGTACTTCACGGCCACATTCCCCTACGTGGTGCTGACCATCCTGTTCGTGCGCGGACTGACCCTGGAAGGATCTTTCACGGGCATCATGTACTACCTGACCCCACAGTGGGACAAGATCCTGCAGGCCAAGGTGGAGTTTGGGGGGCCTGTGGGGGCCCTGGCGGGGCTGCCCCTCACTGCAGCACCTCACCGGTCCTCTCCCTGCAGGTGTGGGGGGACGCCGCCTCCCAGATCTTCTACTCGCTGGGCTGTGCCTGGGGTGGCCTCATCACTATGGCTTCCTACAACAAGTTCCACAACAACTGTTACCGGTGAGGAAGCTGGGCCATCCTACACCTGTCCCGTTCTGCTCTGTGCAGCCTCCTGCCCTGGAGGAATGCGGACCGTGATCTCGGGGTCTATGAGTACACGGGAGCACCAGACTCCCTTCAAAAGGACCTGGAGACGCCTTTTTTCCTAGAACTTTCTCTGTCTCCATGTCCTTTTTTGGCCCTAATTGGAGGAGGAAGACAGCTGGGTCTCCTGAGCTCTGTTTTCCTCCCCTTCAGGGACAGTGTCATCATAAGCATTACCAACTGTGCCACCAGCGTCTATGCTGGCTTCGTTATCTTCTCCATCCTCGGCTTCATGGCTAAGCACATGGGTGTGGACGTGTCTGATGTGGCAGACCATGGCCCCGGCCTGGCCTTTGTGGCTTACCCAGAAGCCCTCACGCTGCTGCCCATCTCCCCACTATGGTCCCTGCTCTTCTTCTTCATGCTCATCTTGCTGGGCCTGGGCACTCAGGTATGAGGTGTGGCCAGGCCTGGAGCCTCGGGAAAGGAGGACAGCGCAGAGGCCAGCCCCTCACTCTCACGCTGTGCCTTGCAGTTCTGTCTCCTAGAGACACTGGTCACAGCCATTGTGGATGAAGTGGGGAATCAGTGGATCCTGCAGAAAAAGACTTATGTGACCTTGGCTGTGGCTATCACTGGCTTCCTGCTGGGTATCCCCCTGACCACCCAGGTGAGAAGCCAGAGGGAGAGAGTGTGGGCTGCAGTGACAGGGAACACGGGAAGGGTGGGAGCCTGCAGTGCCCGGCCCTGCACTGGCTCAGCTGCCCGTGGCTCACAGGCAGGCATGTACTGGCTGCTGCTGATGGACAACTACGCGGCCAGCTTCTCCTTGGTCGTCATCTCCTCCATCATGTGTGTGTCCATCATGTACATCTACGGTACGTGCCTGCGCTCCCACAGCCTCACGGGTCCCAGTCCCTGGCTGCCCCACTCTGTCCCGCTGGCCGCTGACCCCGATCTCTCCAGGGCACAGGAACTACTTTGAGGACATCCAGATGATGCTGGGGTTCCCACCACCCCTCTTCTTCCAGATCTGCTGGCGTTTTGTCTCTCCGGCCATCATCTTTGTAAGTCCTCCCCACGCCCTCCCACCCCCTGCTGCCCGAGGGCCCAGGGTTTTTCTCTTGGAAACAGCAGAAGGCAAGCAGGGGCCCATCCACCTGGTCAGAGCACCACACCCGCCACCTCCAGCCAGGCTTCCAGCAGGGTGGGAGGAAGATTCTATGTCAGATAGGCCTGTGCCGCTCAGATCCACCAGGTCCTGGTGACAGGTTAGGAAAAGAATGTTGAGTCCTGATCGGCACTGAAAACATTGGCCAGGCTGGAGAGCAACTCTGATAGTCAGCTCACCTTCCTGGCGGTCCTGCTCAGCCTCCCCCAGGCCTCAGGAGACTGAGAGCGGTGTCGCTGCCCCTTACTGCTTGTGCGCCCAGTGCCTCCTAGAGGGGGCACTCACGGAGCAGGCGATGCGTGTGAACGCGCAGGTGCAGGTGCCTGTGGGAGCTGGAGTTCCCGGAGCAGCACCAGGACCTGTAGACTCAGGGTTAGAACGTCAGCTCTGCATGCGGGCAGCTTCCAAAAGCAGCACCCATTTCTATGATGGAAACTCCCAGCAGAGAGCAGAGTGGTGGGAGGGTCTCCCTCCATGGCAAGGCACTTTCTGCACATTGTTCACATATTAACTCATGTAACACAACTCTCCAGACTAGCATTGTTTTCTGTATTTTACAGATAAAAAAAACTAAGGCACAGGGGTGCTAAGTAATGCCCTGGGTCACACAGCTAAGGAGGAGAGCCATAATGTGGAAGCGGTGGCCCAATCGAGCCCGCCTGCTATGCCAGGATGACGCAGACACCATGCTATAGTTAGGAAGAATGGCCTGTGTGGAAGAAGGCATTGCATGTCTTCTGTTCCGGGTGGGAAGCCTGGGTCAGGGAAGGCAGACAGTGTGAGGGTAACCGCAGAGAGGAGACAGAGTACCTCTGAGTGATGGCCAGAGGGTCACACAATCACAAGGGTGATGTCCTGGGCCAACCCCTATCATGCTCCACTCCTCAACAGCACAGGGAGCTTAGCCCTGGATTCCACTCTGGATCATGTTGCTGAAGTAAACGCCCCTGGAGGGCCGAGCCTTCCACCTCATGGGTACTAACTCTGGCCACCAACCCAGCTCTGAAACAGGAAGAGCAGAAGTCTCCCGGGGGGGGGGGGTAGGCACCATCCCTGCATCAAGCCTAGAGTGGGTGTGGCAGAGCTCTGGCCCATGGCCTGCCTGAGGCCTGCTTGGCCTCCCAGGACTCCCTAGAAAGACCTTTGGACACCTGCCAGGGCAGGAGCCAGGAAGGAGCTGGACACTAGAAGGGCCTCTCAGGGCAGCCATGGCACAGGCCCAGTGTCTCCTTAGCCTGAGCAGTGACCCCGATTCGCCAAGAGCCCAGGAGTAGTTAGCTTAAAGCAAGGACTGCAGGCTCTGAACACGTCTGTTTCTGGGCTGGCATGCTCTCTATGGGAGGTTTATTTCTGCAAATATTTTTTTCTTTTTTTTTGTGGTACCGGAGATAAAACTCAGGTCCTTGTGCTTGCATGGTAGGCGTGGTATCACTTGAGCTAAATCCCAGGCTCTAAGATACAAAAGGAAAATGCAGAGCCCTGCTGCCAGGCTAGTGCACCCCTCCGGCCACCTGCCCAAATCACTGCTCCTTTTAGCATCTTGTGTGGCTGCAGCTACAGACTTTACATCTCACCACACCCCTCTCATTCCAAAGAGGCTCCTAGTGCATCTACAGTATAAAGCTTCCTGTTTCTAGACTGACCGTCTCCTCAGCCTCAGGCACACAGGGCTCAACAAATGGGTCTTTGCCAGGCATTGTGCCGGGCACAAGGACCCAGAACTAAAGCTGGGTCTCTGAGAAACGAAATGGCAACTGCAGGAAGCGGATGGAAAAAGCCATGGGTACGTCCTTTAGGAGATGGAATCTAGACAGGCTTCCTGGAGATGGCTTTGGTTCAGGGTCTGACAGGAAGATGCACAGGGTGATTCCCCAAAGAAAGGGAGAAAGGGAGGGCAGTGATGGTGTGACCGAGCCTTGAGGCAGGGGTAGCACGGCCCGCAGGGCACACTGAGCCCATGTTGTCAGGAGAAGCTCTAGGGCTGAAGGTTTGGCTTTACCCCAGTGGGCAAGACAGCACCATTTGAGTCTGGGACTGAATCCCAAAGGTGGGATGTCTAGACTATTCTCTGGCCAGTTCAGGACTACAGCAAAGACATGTCCCCCTCTCGTGCTGTCTGCCCACCATACTTTGGGCCCCTGGTTCCACACACTTCTTCCACTGCAGGTGTTGTTAGTTAACAGTGCCTGCCCGAAATGCCTCTTTTTAGTTTGGGAAACTGGAAAGGAATGGGAGGCAGGAGGCGGGGAGGAGGGTGGGGCCTAGCAGGGGCCGGGCTGGCCTCATCCCCGGCCCTTCCCATTCTTGCAGTTCATTCTCATCTTCACGGTGATCCAGTACCAGCCCATCACCTACAATGAGTACGAGTACCCCGACTGGGCCGTGGCCATCGGCTTCCTCATGGCCCTGTCCTCTGTCCTCTGCATCCCACTCTATGCCCTGTACCTACTCTGCCGCACAGATGGGGACACCTTCCTCCAGGTGAGGGCTGGGAGCAGGCTGGGTACCCAGGCAAAATGAAGGGTGGCATAGGAGCTTGCGGTTTCCCCTCTGACTCACTGTGCCTGCCTCATGCAGCGTTTGAAAAATGCCACAAGACCAAGCAGAGACTGGGGCCCTGCCCTCCCAGAGCACCGGACTGGGCGCTACGCACCCGCTGCAGCCCCTTCCCCTGAAGATGGCTTTGAAGTCCAGCCACTGCACCCAGATAAGGCTCAGATCCCCACGGTGGGCAGTAACGGCTCCAGCCGCCTCCAGGACTCCCGGATATGAGTGCACCTGCCAGGGGAGTGGCCCCACCCCTTCCACACTCCCGCCAGAGACTGGGAGGCAGCAGACAGGCATTACTGCCTGCCCTCTGCCAGCCCCAGCCAGGACACCTACTGCCACCTTGACCACCACTGCTAGCGCAGTCATTTGTGCTCGTGTCCCCGGTGTTTACATGCCTTCTGGGTGCCAAGGTGGCAACTGGGGGCAGCAAGGTGGTGGGAGGATTACTGAGGGGGCCAAAGCACTTTGAGGGGTCTTGGCTCCGGTCCCAAGAGGTCTGCCAGGCTTTACGTGGCCTCTGAGTTGAGGTTCTGGGTTGTCCCCCACCCGTTCTCTCCTTGGGCCTCCAGCCTCCTGACCAGTGTTCCTGACCCTGAACCGACCCCAGCCTCTGCCCAGGAAAATCCGGATCTTCCTCCCTGAGGCAGGTGAGGGGCTGAGGGCTGCACAGTGTTACCTGTCAGCTGTCCCACTGAGCCCTATTCATCTGTGTGATTATTTTTGTAAAAGTTGTATTACTCTGGTTGCCAGCCCTCTGCCAGCCCGGGTACAGTCTGTCTTCCAGGCCTGCTTGCACCTCACTCAGCTGCTCCAGGGTCTCCGCCCCTCATTCCAGCCCTGGCTGTCAGGCCCAGCCAGCAGAGGCTGTGCCCGGGCAGCCTGCCCAAAGCACTTGTTTCTGGAGGGCAGGGGCGGAGGCTGCTCATAGGAGGTGCGACAGCAGGACACCCTTGCCCTCCCTCCACCAGGGTAAAGACCCAGACTTCCCAGATGTGCTGCCGTTGTTCATGTGCCAAATGCCCCAGGCCTTGCGACCAACTGCTCTCCAGAGCCAGAGCTCCATCTCCCAAGCCCTTCAGTGTCTGTCCGTCTGTCCTGTTTCCTCTGTGCAGTGACAGCACCGGCCAAGCCGCCTCTAATCCTATGTAGCAATAATGGTGCGCCAACCGCCCTGCCCATCTGTGCATCACTAGGTTTTTAAAAGTCCATAGATTTTAATGAAATTTCTATTCCTGTCTGAGCTGCTGCTGTACTTTGTCTGGGTCCCTGGGAGACAAAAGTCAGGTCTGGGGTGGGAACTCTGGCAACCAAGCCATTATGGTGGCCTGGCAGGAGGAAGGCCAAAGGTTTCAACAGTTCGGCCACCCAGTCAGTCCTGGATACCAGGGATCGGCCAGCAGGTGGGGCCAGGGCCAGACACGTGACAGCCTTCGGGCTCTGCAGAGAGCTCATCCACACCAGACCTGAGGCTGCAAGGCCAGGACAGCTGAGAGGCAGCAGCAGGTGGGAAGGCTTCCGGCCCAAGCAGAAGCCTGCTTCAGGTTGAGGTGGGGAGCACAGCACCGGACCCTGGTGTGGAAGCTGGCCCCTCCCTGGGGCTGCACCAAAGCTGTCGTCCCCAACAGTGGGTGGCGGCCCGGCCTCGAGGATGGGGGCACTGCCCCAAAGGAGGTGTAGGTAGGTAGCCCTGGGGAGGCCTCGCCCAAGTTCCAGCAGCCCCACGGAGGCCAGGAAAGGGTCTAGAGCCCCGAAAGGAAGATCCTAAGGGCTGTTGCCTGGACAGGAAGAAGTAATTGTGAGGGGCCATGGCCCAAACCTTCAGCCCAGCCCACCCACTGGCTACCTGCTTTGCTCTACCTCTGTCTGGTGGAGATGGAGGAAGGTCTCAGGGGGCTGAGCAGCTCCTGTTCCATGGCCTTCTTTTGTTCCTTTAGTTCTGAGGGAGGACACAGCTGAGACAGTGCCCAACTCTTCCAGGATGTGCCAACGTGGGGTGAGGGCAGGAGCCAAGTGCTTTGGGGCCTGCTCAGGGTCCTCACCTGCCAGGGTGGGCTCTAGGGCTGCCTTGGAGGGCTGGCGAGCCTCAGTGTACTCCACTTCTAGGCAGTGCTGCAGGGAGAGATGGGTCAGTGGCCCAGTCTGAAGGCAGAGGTCAAGACAGGGCCAAAAGCAGGTCCACACAGCCCCTCAGTGCAGCCTCCATGAGGGGACCCCCCGAGGGAGTACTGTCCAGCTGCTCAGTTTGCCCTACTGCTGGCCTTGAACCTGGATTCAGGTAAAGGGGGGAGGGTAAAGGACTTGGGTCAACACAGCAGCTTAACCTAAAACCGCAGAGCCTGGGCATCTAGGATTTCACAAACACACCACACAAGTACATGCACGTGAGAAGGGGACATAGGACTCACAGTCTTGACATGTACATATGTACCCAGACAGAGACGTAATCTGCGAGGTCTCAGAGCTCTGGGTGAGAGACACAGAAGCTCAGGAGAAGGCCGAGGGCCGCACTCACCTGCAGGACAGAGATCTCCCTCTCCAAGGCGCGACATTCCTCCTCCAGGAGGCCCCTGGGCCACGAGGAAGCACAGCATCAAGAACCAGTGGCACAGGCTGGACACTCTCTCAGCCTCCCCCTCCAGCCTCACCAGGCTCCCTTCAACCCTGCCCATCTCTGCCAGCACTGCCCTCTGCCATGCGGCTGCTGCCCCACCTCAAGCTTTAGGACCCTGCCAGTATCTTTCTGGGCAGCTCCCACCCCAACAGGCACCGTCCTCTCTTCTGCACTATTGCAGGGTGCCTGTGACGCCGGCCATGTCACGGCCCTTCCCCCTGTTTCCTGCGGCTCTCCCCAGCATCAGGTTAAAAATACTACAGCCCAAACTGGGCATGGTGACACACACCCGTAGCCCTAGCACTCTGGGAGCCTGAACTTTACTGTAAATTCTAGCCAGCCTGGGCAGCTCATAGATGTCTTGTGGCAAAATACATTAAAGGGCTAGGGATGTTGCTGAGTGCAAAGGCACTAGTTCTGCCCTCAGCATGGTTAAAAACAAAAAACCACAAAAGCCATGGGGCACACACACACACACACCGTCATATTTGGCTGTGTCCTGTCCTGGCAGCAGCCCCTGCCCCCACATACGGTCCCCCTCTTGTCAGTAGCAGCACCTCAGCATCCAGCCCCATCTCCTTCCTGCCCCCCCCCCGCCACCGCTGGCCACACTCACGTGCCGCTGGGCCTCACCTCAGGTGTCCAGCAACCTGGTCAATGTTGGACACACTCAGCTGGTCCTTGGTGACACTGAGGTCCCTGTGACTGCTGCTGCAAGATGACATCAACAGCACTCTCCCCATGTTGCTCACCCCAGGCTCCGGGACACAGATGCCACTTCTTGATAATTGCATGTCTTTTCCTGCAAAGGCAACAGTACAACACCCACAGAGGGAGTCTGGCTGGGAAACGGGCTCTGCTGCCCTCCACCAAGTGTGACCTTGGGCAAATGGCTCTTTCTGATCTCCAGTTTTTCTTATCTATAAAAGGGGGGTGCCACCCCCTCTATCGAGTTGTATGAGGCCTGGAAGACGCTGCTGCCACCCACTTCTCATGAACATGCCCTCACTGTTTTATGACACTCAACCCCTGGATGTAAGTACGGTCTGCTGCGCTCTCCCCTTGGCTGTCCCTGCTTTCCCAGCCCAGTCCTCGATTCTGTCCTCCAGGCCTGAGGAACAACTGCCTACTGCACAAAGCCTTCTGTCCTCCCTCTTCCTGCCAAGCTCTTCTCCCTCATTTGCCTGCCAAAGGGCTCCTCATACTTCAACACCCAAATTAAACCGCTCTTTCCAGCAAGCCTCGCTGCCTCCAGGCTGAGCACGTGCCTGTCTCCTTGGTGGATCTTGCAACTTTTGTGTGCAAATCCCTACAACAAGCATCCCAGACCAGGAATGTTGGCCACACCTATAAGTCCAGCACTCTGGAAGGCTGAGGCAGGAGGAACATTGTGAGTTTGAGGCCAGCCTCAAACTCAAACAGTGAGTTCAAGGCCACAACTACACAGGAAGATCTCGACTCTCAAAGAACAAGTATCTCCCTCTGTGGAGATAGGTGAAACCCACCAGTTGGTCAGGGCCAAACAGAGACAAATCCCTCCTCCTCTACCACCAGTGCACCTGGGTTCACCAGCTCTGCTCCGGGATACCTGTTCTGGCAGGTCACACCTGGACTCCTCCAAGGCAAAGCGAAGGACTCTGGGGCTATACCGGCCCCACGCCTGGGACTCGTTCCTGCAGAAGTTGCACATGAAGGACGCATGTGCTCCTCAGGTCCTGGGAACCTCAGGACCTGGGGCTTCTGGGGAGGGACAGGACTGGACTTCCCACCTTCCCTCTCGGATGGCCTTCTGTTGGAGACCTTGGAGCAGCTGCCGGAGCTCCTGGCGCACAAGGTTCCTCAGCTGGGGAGGTGGTGCCAGAAGGGAGGAGGGATCAGAGATGGGGCGGGGGTCGCGGACATGGGAGAACCGAGCTTCTCGGAGCAGTGCCTGTAGCGTCGCCACCTGCAAGGCAGAGCTGGGATACTTGAGGCCTGACCAGAGAGAGGACGGAGTGATGGGGCAGGGCGGAATTAAGCGAGAGGGCAGGGAAAGGCAGTGAGACCCGAGTTCTCGAGAGTGATCCGCTAGGGGTCTGCCGGAAGTGGGAATTCCCGTGAGTCGCGGGGCGGGCCTCGGCGTGGCCCCTCCCACTCCCACCTCCTCCCGCAGCTCCACGCTCAGGTCCACCGCCGCCTCCCCCAGAATCCTCTTCACTTCAGGCTGCTCTGGGAGCGGAACCTGCTCCGCCACCATCTCCCACAGCGCCGGGAAGTCCCGGGTCTCAGCCTGCCCCCGCCACGATCCCCCGCTGAGACCTAGCGGGATGGCACGGGTCAGGGCGCAGGATCTGCCGGGAACCAGCGGACGCCGGGGGCGGCCCGCTCGACCCCACCGACCACCCAGTCTGGCCGCGGTCCCCACGGCTGGAATTACTCGGTTCCCTGCCAACGGCCTCTGGCGCCATCTCTCGCGTCCTATTTCTGGCAGACCCCCGGGAGCCGCAGCTCCCGGCCATGGCCGGGAAGCCGGGCCGTGAAAACCCGAGCCCTGGCCCCACCCCTTCCGCTCGGCGGTCGCCCGGGAGACCAGGCGCGCCCCGGCCCTGCCTGCCGCTGCAGTGGGCGGCGCTCGCGGGCTCAGCCCCGGGGTGCCCAAGAGCCCTGGACTCATCCCTGAACACCTTTAGGCCTCCGGGCAGGTGGCGGAACTGAGAAATCAGGTCCCACTGGGTTTATTACTTTGATGCTTCTACTGAGGGGAGAAGAGCCTCCCACAAAGTAAACTTTTGCTCCTAGGGTCCCCCAGCGCTTGAGAAACTCAGATGGCCCAGTCAGATACCCTCCCACTACGTCGCACAGAAGGTCCAGAAACCCTTATCCTCGACCCCAGACACACTCAGGCAGCTGCTCCATTCACGTTTTTTACTAAAGCACCCACACGAGTTTCTGTGCAACATACAAACACGAGCCGGCCCTGGGGCTTCTGCCTCCTCTCTGAGGCAGGGAGGCGGGGATCAGACAGACTGATCTAACCCCCCTAACCCCACCCCCATGCAAAGGCCAACCCCAAGATCCCAGGCAGCAACACAGCACCCGCTCTGGTCCCCTTCTGGGGCTGTTCCTCAGCAGGGGTCGCACCAAAGATTGCCCCCTACAACGCGGAATGAAAAAGGTTTCCCCTCCCCTGGGAGCATGGGGGATTCCCCAGGTCTGAGAATTCCCCCTGGAAGAGAGACTACCCCCTAGTCATACCTCCCAACCTTCCAGGCCCTAGGGGACTCAAGGGGGAGAAACTGAGGCACAGAGAGGTGGAGTGGCCTAGTCCAAGCCACTTCGCGAGGCAGTGCAGGGGCTGGCCCGACCCTGACAGTGAGGGGGACTGGGCTGGGGATCAGGGCAGGAAGAAGGGTTGACCCCAGAGAGGGCCACACTTGAGGGGCCTGCCCAGGCCACAGCCCCTCAAAGTGGGTTCTGAAACTTCTAGGTGCAGCTGGCAGGTCTAAGGAAGACCCTCAGAAAACAGCCCACAGTCTCAGTGGGCTCCCAGAGCAGCCGCCAGCCAGGCTGTCAGTCAGTCCTCTGACAGGCAATCCCTCAGTCCGTTAGTATCAGCCCTGGGGGGTCCACGATGGGGGCCGCCCAATGTCCACTGTGATGTTGGTGAAGAGTGGCTGCCGAGACACTTCCAAGACCCGGTACCGCACTGACCCAATGCCGTCCCGCTTCATGGTCAGCTTCGTGTTTTGTATCTTGGTGAACCTAGAGAGGACGGAAATGGGTCCGCATAAGGGCTGACATCCAAACTCACTGTGGAATCTCTGGGGCCGAGATGGAGGAGCCCTTCTGCTTCTTCCAGGGTTGACTCAACAGTAGCCCTTTACTCCATCTCACCCCCTTCTTTCTTAAAGCAGGACTGTGACACCCTCACACAACTCTCAGCCCGGAGCTCCCTAAGCCTTAGACTGAGGCAGGAGCCTCAAGTGCAGTGCGTCCCATGTCACATGCATCACTGTTACTCCCAGCCTGTGCCATCGCCCCTGTTCCTCTTCCTTTGGTTACTCCTTCCCCACTAGCCAGGTTGTACCCTGTGCATCAGGGACACAGCCATGAGGACAAACGAGGGCTTTCCTCTTAGAGCAAATCCGTTTCACCATGGGAGACAGAAAGCGGGCAAGGGAAATGTCAGAGTGCTGAGGGGACAAGATGGCTGCCCGGGAAGGAGCGTGTGACACCAAGCTGAGTATCAGGAGGAAAGAGGAACACTGGCTTAGAAATGTGAGCACAAGCAGAGCTCTGTGTGTCGGTCGAAGTAGCAGCTCATCTTTTACTGCCTGAGAAGGCACTGAGGGAATCTTAACCCAGTTGGGGGAAGGGCCAGAGAAGGACAAGGACGATGTAAGGAAACCCATGCGGTGGTCCAGGGAGCTCTGAGGGGTGGACTAGAGCAAAGGCAGGAAACAGAAAAGCAGATGGGTTCAAATGTATCTGAGGGGACGTGACTTGCTGACGCCCTGGGTGTGCAGGCAGAAAGAATATTCTAGGAGAACTAGACTTGTGGCAAAAATGACCTGGTAGTATGTATCCCATAACATTCTATTATAAACCAGTTTATTTAAAAACAAGAAACTTTAAAAAGGCAGCCAGGTAGACAGAACTCCCATTCAGAATTTCTTAATCCAGGACTTTCTTGGCATCTGGCCACTTCCACACCCAGGCAGACATACATCTCTATGTGAGGACACCCAGACAGGCTATTCCTGTAACAGGACCAAGGCTTCTGATCGTATGTGCAAGAGCTCTGCTGCCACCCTCACCCCAACTCTCAGGCCCTCCCAGTTCTGAGCTCAGCACTGAGCTACAACCCTATCCCCCTTTTAATTCATTTATTTTGAAACACAGCCTCACTATGTAGCTCAGACTGGCCTTGAATTCAGTATGTAGACCAGGCTGGCGTTGTACTCCTGCCTCAGCCTCCTAGAGTGCTGGGATTACAGTGTGTGCTATGATGCTCAGCATGACCATGGTTTTTAATCTGAACCCGTTCTTTATTTCGGCTCCCAGGGCTCTCCAGAGTCACACTTCTGCCGATCTCCAACCCTGCATCAGTACTGCAATCTACCCGCCTCCCATTTCCCACATCCTGGGTTCAGAGCCCAAAGCTCTGCTCTTCCCACTGCGGGGGCTGGTCCTTGCTGCGCCGCCTCTATCCATCCCGTTGGGCCTGGGTACATCCTCTCTGGTTCTACACAGCTGCCTGGCCAGCCCTTTACCTTCCTTGACCTTGAAGAGTGAGTTTTCCAAACACAAATCTGACCCTGCCCTTCACTGCTCAAAGCCATTCCGTGATTCTCCGGCCCCTCTGGTCATAGGTAAATGCCCAGTTTTGTACTCAACACCCTAATCAGCAGCACTGACTGCCTCCTACTGCCACTCCCAGCCTTCTACTATTTTAAAGCCAAAGGTTTAACCTGGGTATGGTGGTACCTATCTGTAACCTCGCACTTGGAAGGTGAGTATGAGGCCAGCTTGGACATCTGAGACCCTATCTCAAAGAAAACACACACAAAAAAGCTGAGCATGGTGGTACATCCTTAGAATCCCAGCACTCTGGTAGGCTGAGGCAGGAGGATCACAAGTTTGAGCCCAAGAAGGGCAACTAAGACCCTGTCTCAAACTAAAATAAAAGGTCTAGGATGTAGCTCAGCACAAAGGCTCTCAGTTCAATCCCCAGTACTAAAAAAAAAAGAGAGAAGTTTAACAGTCTCAGTATATGCCACTCATACTCACATTCCAGACTTACATTACTTTTCCTTCATCTACAATGGCCTCCCCCGTTAGCCTTGATGAATCCAGCACTGTACCCAACGTAGGCGTGAAACAAATATTTGTGGAATAAATAACTTCTCCCGCTCCAGACTGCCCTCACCTCCTCCAGGAAGCCTCCCCCCGTTACTCCCTTTGCTGCCGAGACAGCACCTTGTCCTCCTCACCTTGTATTCTACTCGCCTGGCCCCTTCCCCAGAATGAGCCCCAAGGGAGGGGGAGGCAGGGCCTGGCTGTGGCAGCTCTGGGTCTCCATCTCTAGAAGGTATGGCATCAGGAAGTCCTTGTCTGTATTCCACATGCCCTTTGGCCCTTTTCCCAGCCAGTCCCAGAGAGCAAATGTGGCAGGAGTTGGTACTGGCTTTTCACTCGTTGCCCTAAACTTTTTGGGCCACCTCTCTTGTGTCCCCAGGAGCTGGGCCCCAGCACGCATTCTCTTTCATTCCATCTGCTCTGGGAAGGCCAGGATAAGCGGAGGTCACCCAAGGTGCACAAGAAGTCTTCAAAGGCACTGATAGGAATATAATTACTTTTTAAAAAAGTTTTTTGAGACAAGGTCTTGCTGTGTAGTTCAAGTTGGTCTTCAACTCACTATGTAGCTCAGGGTGGCCTCAAACTCACAGTGATCCTCCTGCCTCAGGCTCCCAAGTGCTGGGATGACAGGCGTGAGCCACCACCACACCCAGCTGGGAATATAATCACCCAATGACAATCTGAGGCCTGACTAAATTCTGGTCACTTCTAGGAGTAAGGCCAGGTGTGGGAGCTACCTGGGGTGCAGGCCAGGGAAGGCTGGAGATCGAGAGTCGGGAGCCGTGATCTGCAGCCTCTGGGTCACTTAAGAATCAAGGACACTTCAAAAGCCACTTTTGGAGGGTCTGGGATTAAGGACGTTGGTCAAGACTCAGGTGTACTAAGAAGTCCCCTCTAAGGAGAAGGGCTCGGGGCATCTGGGGTCAGGGTGCTGGGGGTCACCTCTGAGGGTTGGGCTCGTTATGCTTGTCCCGATCGTGCTTGATCATGCGGTAGCGGCCTATTCGGTTGTCTGGGCGTGAGATCTTCATCCCAGCCAGGGAGATCCTGAGGATGGGGACAGACGGACCGGAGTAGGCACCGGGAAGGGCGAGGAGCTGCACACAGCCTGCACCTCACCCCTCACCCACCCGGTCTTCGCCCAACCCTCTCTCTACTCACCGGTTGAAGATGTCGTCATCCTCGCCACCCCAGCCCCAGTACTCATTGGGGAAGCCATTGATTCTCAGAAACTGGGCCTTACTCAGGCCGGACACACCTCCGAAGTAGCCAACATAGGGCAGCCTATGGGGGGGGAGGGCAGGGGTCGGTGCGAGTTGCAAGGGACCAGAGGCAAGGTGTGGGAAGAACCTGGAACCAGGGACCCGGAGAGGATCTCGCTAGAAAGACAAGGCCATGGGCCAGGGGGCAACAGGACACTGGAACTGGGACCGACCGAGGACCCAAGCGAAGGAGGGACACAGAGGTCTGGGTCTAGCTGAGAGGGGCACCTCACCGGAAGCCAAACTTGTCCATGGCAATGGCGAAGTGGCGGGGCTGGTCACCACAGCGGTACAGGTTGCGGTCGTCCATGGGGACCAGGTCCACATCACTGAAGATAAAGCAGTCATACGCAGCATCTTCCTTCAGCGCCTCCAGGAAGCCCACGTTGAGCAGCTTGGCTCGGTTGAAGGTGTCCTCACCATGCTGAGGATGACGGGCAGGTCAGCTTGGGCCCATGGCCAGCAAAGACCTGGCATTCACCCCTTCCCAGGGCAGTCTCCAGGGGCCCACTCGGACCCTCCCTCCCTGTGTGGCTCCCTTAGAGTCTCAGGATCGAATCCAGCACCTCACCTAGATCTGGCCTTCAAAGTCCTTGCACAACGTGCTTGCAGGTTCCTCTCTGGCCACTGCCTCTGACCCTAAGGCCCAACCACACTTTGTTCCTCAGCAGCTGCTGAACGTGCCAGACTCTTTCTCATCTCTAGGACTTCAGAAAAGTGCTCCCCCTGCCTCGAATGCCTGCCTCTGCTTGTTGAACTCATGTCTAGAAAGGCTCCTGATCAAACTTCCCAATCCCAGTCCAATTACTCACTCCCTCCTATGGGCTTCGTTTATACCCAGGTCCACTTAAACCACTATACAGAGCCCTCATCTCATTCACCGGTTCAAACATTCCCTGTGGCTTTCTCCTTTGTGCCAGGCATCTCCTTTGTGCCAGTAGGGATTCTAGAGATGAGCAGCCTTGGTGTCTATGCCTGTTGAGCACAGAGTCACAAAGTGAGACGAATAATGAATGCCCCAAATGACTAGTGTTCAGGTTGCAGAAGCTGCGGGAACTGAGCCACCTCTCCTCAGGCACCTGGCCCCTCTGGCCTATTTCTATCCACATCTAGTTCCTTGGGAGTTTCTGAGACCCCGACAAGCAGAAGGCTACAGGCAGGGACACCCCACACTCTAAACCCTGGGTCCCTGCTCTATACCAGCTGCGGCCTGTGGACAGGTGGAAGCTGCTCCCCTCTGGACAGTGATCCATGCAGCCCCACTGGTCCTCTTCCACTGGCCCTTCAAGGGGTTGTCCATTTCCTCCTGGCTCATCAGCATTCCTGTGGCCTCTCTCACCAGCCAGGGGCCCTGGGTTTGTCCCACATGGCTCACAAATGACTAGTGCTCAAATTCTTTCCTTAGAAAGAAAAAAAGGACCTTTCTCCAGCCACCACCCTACCTTTTGCCTTTCCTTCTTGGCAGAGATATTTTTTTTTAGGAGTTGTCTCCAATCAGTTGTTTTGTCAAATTCAATTCCTTCTTCAACCCACTGCAATCTGCTTCCGCCCCCACCATGCCCCTGAAATGGCTCTTACTGGGCCCACCTTGTTGCTAAATCCACTGGACGCTTCTCGGTCCATGTCTCCGACTCCCCCACAGCACTAAAGCAGCTGCCATGTTTCCTTCCTGACACTGACTGCTGAGCTTCCGAGATACCCACTCTCCTGGCTCTCCTGCCACCCTCTGGCCAGTTTTCCTGGCATCACTAGCAGCTTTTCCCTCCACACATCCCTTCAGCGCTGGGTTTTCCCTATCACGTCCCAGAACCAAGGGTATGCTGGGGGCAGGGTGCGCCCAGAGCCTTCTCTCCGTGCAGACTTCTCTCCTGGGTCCAGACGCATCGACTAACTGCCGAAAGAATCCTCCTGCACTTACCCCAAGCTCTCCAACTCTCCCAGGCAGGAAGGTTTGAGTCTCCTCACACGGCCTAGCTCCTGTATTTCCCATTTACTCATCCACACAACCAACAGCCAAGAAGGAAACCTCTGCTCATCTTGACATCTCTCATTTCTCACTCTCTGCTAACTACTGCGATGTCTTTCCTTTATCCCCGCGCTGACTGCATGTTCGCCATCTCTCTTGTGGCCGCCAGTCTCTCCCTAACAGGCCATCCTGTTCCATCCTCCACATGCAACCACAGAAACCACACATACTACTCCTCCCTTAAAATAATGGAGCCTCATCAGGCTGGAATTTCAGGCTGGAATTCAACTGCTTAATATGTCTCCCAAGACCCTTCTTGATTTGGTCTCCACCCATCCTCCAGCCTAATCTTTGCTTCTGCCATTAGCTCCCGAACACATGAGACCAGCTCTTGCACTAGGTCCTGGGTCCTCCAGCTCCTAGAATCTTGCCTCCTCTTGTGCCTCTACCTGGTGCTACCGATTCATCCCTTGAGACCCATTCAACAACAGCATCACAACTCCAGGGCTGGACCGGAGCCCTCAGTGCTCCCACAGCTCTTCGCTCCGACTCCAATCAAATACCGCCCTACCTGAGCTACATGACTCCACATCAGAGTCCAGGTGCTCTCCACAGGCAGGAAGCCTGTATTAGACTCTCTCTGAACCTAGTAGCCACCCTAGCTAGGCCATGGGAGTGATAAGATACTGCATTGAGTCCCCTCGACAAAGCTGTGGTCAGCATTTGCCCCCTACCAGTTCCAGACTTCGTTCCTCTTTCAGGGTGTAACTTTCTCCTTGGGCCCTCAACAGAGCCTCTCAGTAGAGCACCCCAGGCCTCTGCCACCAAAGGGTAGGTGCTGCCGAGTGCAAACAATAGGCTTCACTCTCCTACTGAGGCTATGCACACTCACAGCACCGCAAGCACTCCTACCACATCCACTCCTTCACCTGCACACAAGCCTTCCTGTGCACACTGAAAACATACCCTCGTGCCCCTGTGCATTCACATAACCACACATCCATGGGCAGACGCCCCTCGATCTCATGTTTACACCAACAGGCACATGGGCCCACACCCCAAGCAAGCCTACCCATGGTGCATGTGGGTTCCATGATGGCTAGTGTCCAGCCAGGGATCACACACCTGGTTGATGACATAGATGCCATAGCGTAGCTGCTGCCGCCTCAAGATGGGGTGCAGATAGTGGAGCCAGTAGCGCAGGTGATGCTCCCGGTGTCTAAAGGGGATGATGACTGCCACCGTCTGGTTTGGGATGCAGTCAGGCGGTGCATAGCGGCCACCCAGGAGCACGCCTGGGTTCTCCCTCTGTACCCGCTCCAGGGGCATGGGTGAGGTGAACTCAATGAGCAGGCGACCTACTGCAGGCAGGATGGTGTCAAGAGTCAGGGCCTCTGCCACAATCCGGGCACACCAGCCCTCAGGAGGTGGGCAATGGAACCCCAGGAACAGCCCTCTTTCAACAGACCTGGTCCTTCGCACCTCCACAGGCAGACTCCAATCCCCCAGTCACACTGACCCTTCCACCCCTACAGGCAGGCCCCGCCCTACAGGCTCACCAAGACCAGGTGGAGAGTCGGGACAGGGTGGCAGGACGGAAGCTGTGGGGCCAGGCCGGGCACTGGGGACCTCAGGGAGCCCAGAGCTGGGGGCAGTGGCGTTGGGCCGAGAGCAGTTGGTGCTGCTGCTGGCTGTCGGGTGGAGAGCATGGGCAGGGCCATGGGCACTGAAGCGGCTGAAGAAGGCCAGATGCTGGGCATAGACATCAAAGTAGAGGATAACAGCCACGAGGAAGTGCAGCAGGCAGAGAAGGAGCACGGCCTTGCAGACGCGCTCCAGCGTCCCCCCCAGCAGTCTGCTCATCCCGCAGGAGGCCGCCGGCCAGCCCAGTGGGCCCAGGCATCCGGCCGCTGGCCTGAGCAAGGAGAAAAAGAAACCCACACGTCAGCCGGGACAGGCAAGGCTGCCACACGCCCCCGCCTGAGCTGCTCACATTCACAGGCCCACTTCCTCATGCTCACCTGCTGTGCCCGGCACTCAGGGCTCTCATTCTATCTGCAAACCCTCACCATGGTTGCTACAACTCTGGATATACCTACCTACCTATCTTCAGGCATGCCCAGTACTAACCCATACCACGTGCATCTACACTCCTCATCACCACTGACACATCCACACTCAGGCACACACACTTATTACACAACTGTGTACACATGTAGTCCCAGGAACACGGTGGCCCTGTGAATTCTGATCACATGGGTTCATACTAACCGTGGAAAGAAAACATGTACCTACAGACTCATATTGCACCTGTGCCCTATAGAATGGATACCCTGCAGGCCAGCATCCTTAACCCAGGGCTCATGGCGTGGGGAAGCGACCACTTACTGAGTACCTACCATGAAGGAGCACTTTGTACTCATGACTTCATTTAGTCCTTCTAGGAGCCATGGTGGGAAGTGGTTTGATCATTCAGGTCCCCGCAGCGAGCAGGCCAGGCCATCTGGGACCAGGCTTGGGATCCAGGGGGCTCAAATATAGTCAGGGTATTTGTGGGATCCCTTCCCATTGGAGCAAGGGGTCAAACTACAGGACGGGGCAGAAAACATCCCTCTCCTAAAATCTGAAAGCCAGCTCTAGATCATGGCAACCCAGCCGGTTTCTGATGGTCAGAACAAGGCCTCTGGGTCCTGAAGGGGACACCTTCTCAGTGTGCAGGGAGGGGCCTTGCCTGGGCCATGGCTCCAGCTGTGGTTCCAACAGGGCAGCAACCATTTCTGGCAGTGCTCCAGACAAGGTGAGTTTCACTCCCACAGACAGCATCACACGGACAGCCCTGGTCCCAGCAGTAGTCACCCACACTCATACACAGCCTCATACAGAATCATAGACACACCCGAGTGACTGAAAAACACACAAGCCACACACTCCCCAACAAAGCCCGCTCCAGCACTTACACGGCCACGCATCCAGGCTCCCAGGAGACTCCTGCCCAGACCCACGTGTAAGCCTTCCCAACCGTCCCTCCGGATCAGGGGCTCTGGGTCAAGCTGGCCACCAGGCTGAGGTGTGCCTGGGCGGGGCTGGGAGCGGAACACGTGGCACCCCAGGATGGGGGAGACAGCAGAAACAGTGGGTGTGGAGTCTGGGGGGCTCATGTAGAGGGTTGAGCAAGGATGTGGGGTGGGGGCCTATGGCAAGGAAAGAAGTGATCTGAGCGCCTTGCCCCTGCCACGAGGCCAGGGCGAAGGAGGACAATGAGCGAGAATGGCTGGGGGCGGGCAGAGGAGCCCATAAGGGGAGCCGAAGGATGGGGGTGGGGTGGAGTGAAGCCAGGCCGGGGACTGCCGCCCGCGCCCCTCTCACCGGGTCCGAGGCTGGGATCTGAGCTCAGGGTGCCCCTAGTGCGGCCCGTTTTGGAATGTCGGGTCCCTAGGTAGGGGCTGCACGCGCGCCCTCCTCTCACCCGGCTCTCGGGACTCAGCAGGGGACGCAGCTCCAGCTTGGGTAGGGCTCCCGGCTCCGGCAGCTTCGGTCGGCTCCGTCCCCCATGGCCCGGCCCCGCTGCCTCCTGCCACCCGGTCAGCAGTCCCGGCGGCCCCCAGGCCGCCTCCCGCTGGTGCCACCGTCGCGGGCCATGGAGCCGAGCCGCCCCTGGGGGCAGGGCGGGGTCAGCAGCCGGATAGACCCAAGGACCGACGGACCAACGGACCACAGCGCAGCCGCCTCCCTCCCGCGCTACGGCGCCTCGGAGGGGCAGGCCCGGCTGGCGCGCCCGCGCGCGTCCCCGTGGTCCCCGCCTCCAGCGCGCCTCCCGCGCACCAGTGAGCGCTGCCCACTGCTTCCCTGCTCCGCGCTTGTCCCTATCCTTGGCCGCGCCTGGCACAGCAGGGGACTCCAAGGCTAGGAATCTGGGAGGGGCGCATGGGCTAGCTCAGGTTCCTCGTAGGAGGTTGGCTGAGAGATCATACCTGAAAGAGGATGCACACTGGCCAACTACCTCACTGAGTAGTGGGCACAGGGCCTGGAGATTGGGAGATCAAATTATCAGCCCCCTCGGGGTAAAGCATGCAAATGCGTGGGAATGGGGTGTTAAGTGTGGGCTGGAGGTGGTTAGGGCTTCTATGTCAACTGCTAAGATTTGGAGAAAATGAAAAATGGGACAGGGGTGGGTAGAATTTGACAGGGTCTTGGGACTGGGCACCACACCGTGTCTCTGGGACATAGGTGCTAGGGTGAGACTGTGGCAGGGAAGCAGAGGCAGAGGCGTGGGCTCCAAGCCCCAGGCACAGAGGGTGATGACACCGGAGGGTAAAAACAGGTATTGGCTGCCAGTCATTTTAGCCTAGTGGATCTGCAGGGCATGTGGCTAGGAAGACCCCAGGCACAAACACACTGAGGTGCTTGCCAAAGATTCCCTTCAACAAAGACGTTAGGCACACAGCACTCATACTTCCTAATCCAGGAGCCAGCTCTATCCAGTGCTGAGGAGGGTGTGTACAGAGAAAGCTGGCAAGTGCTTGGCATGAGGTTGAGGCACAGAGGCTCTGCACCCTTCCCCTGTGAAAGGTGGCGCAAAAGGGCAACAGAAGCTGTGCTTCTCCGACAAATACCACATTTATTTCACAAACACTAGGAAGATGGTTTGGAGCGGAGGTGGAGGACACAGGTGCACAGGTGCACGGTCACCACCGGTGGCCCATTCCCCACCCTGAGGATTCAGCCCAGACTGCAGTGCCTCCAAGTCGACAGCAAGAGGTGAGTGCAGGAAAGGCCCTGCACACCAAGCCCCCAGAAGGCTAAGGGGCACAGCTCCAGCTGTCCCAGGAAAACCAGCAATAAATAAGGGTGGGGCACAGCCCCACCCACACAGATCATCTAGTCACCCATCTTCACTCTGGAAGTCTGAAAAAGAAGAATGGGAGAAATCAGGCAGGGATAGAGGGACAGAAACAACAGGGACATAATCAGAGCCTGCAACTCCATGACTGAACAGACACACCACAACAGATGAACAGACTAGGACAGACACACAGGGATGCTTGATTCAGGCTGTGAAGAGATGGAGAGAAATGGCATATGGACTGTGCCAAATAAGAGCCAACCCAGTCAAGAACCTTATAACACACTGTAAGGCATGTTATTAACAGACCCTTGATCTTTAGTTACAAACCCACAAACCACCAGGCAGACAACACAGACAATTCAGACATGCTGTCCTACTGATAGGGATGTCACAGAGATACACGTATCCCTGAGAGACGCAAGCACATCAAGACAGACGGACACAGGTAAGATCTCAAGTCTAGATCATGAGGCATCATGTGTTTCCAGAGAGAGCAGACAGAAAGAGGGTAACAAATAAAACAACAGACAAAACAGGAACTAAATGAGAGATACATACATACAAAGCGACAAGAGAAAAAATCAAGGACAAAAACAAACGGAAACCTTAAAAGGAAGAAACCAAGAAATGGGAATGAGGTGGTAGGAAGTTTCCAGGGTTTCTACAGGTATGACAGAGAGGGAGAGCACTTGGCCTTCTCTGGATAGTGGGTGAGGAGAGTTGGGATTGAGGACCCAGAGGCTCCCCAGGGAGATCCAGCACCTGAAGGATCGCAACGATGACACCAAAGAGCCCGATGGCACTGCCAAAGATCTCCACGATGAGAATCTTTACAAAGAGGCTCGGGTTCTGAGCATCAGCCAAGGCGGCCCCACTGCCCACGATGCCCACGCAGACTCCACAGAAGAGGTTAGACAGACCCACTGTGAGTCCAGCCCCAAACATGGAGTAACCTAGAGAACAGAAGCGGGGGGCTCAATGAGGCTAAGCCAGTAATGGGGGGGTGAAGACAAGAGCCCAAGAGGGCCCGGTGGGGACAATTCCCAGCCCAACTCTGCAAGGCAAGCCAAAGCAGCTGAGAGACTATCCAAGTGAGACGTCCAAGTTGAGAGGCTGCAGTAGGGTAGCAGGTGGGAAGCCCCAGTTTGCACCTTCACATACATACCCACCTACCTGCATGGTAGTTGCGATGGCCAATGGCATGGGGCTCGGTGGCGCTGAAAGGCTGAGGGAGCCAAAAGTAATTAAGAACTACTCATTATGCAGCTGCTCCCCTCCCCCTATCTCTCCACATCGTGTAGACCCACTGGAATGGATGCCCACTGGAACCCAGGTTCTCCTTACCTCTGCCATGTTGCTAATGACAATTGCCATGATGATGCCGTAGATTGCCACAGCCTCACAGAAGATGATGCTGGCAGTGATAATGGTACAGATAGGGGGTAGAGAAAAGGGATGACAAAGAAACCAACATTCCTCCCCAGACAATCCCTAGCAGTCTTTCCTTAGTTCACATCTCACTCTATCAGAAGGCTGGTCATCAGACAGAGGGACCCCTCACTACAGCTTTTTTTGTTTGTTTGTTTGTGACAGGTAATCCTGTGTAGTCAGGCTGGCCTCAAACTCATGGATAGCTTCCTGCCTGTTTCCTAACAGTTGGGATTACAGGCGTGAGCCACCACACCCAGTTCTACAGCCAGTTTTGGGCACATACACTTACCTGACCAGGTTCTTGGTCTTAATTCTGGGGGCCTTCACACCTCCACCAATGATGGAGGAGCCCGTAATATAGATGCCCCTGGTGGAAGTGAAAGGAACTGATGAACAGAGCCCAAGCTGTCACTGCTTCCAGGATGACTAAAAGCCCAGTGATAGCACCTGCCGTGTGTGACTCAATCCCTCCCCTCTGTCTCATCATCTCGACACTCACCATGCTGCCCCAACCACAGACAGGGAGATTGCCAGGCCAATGCCAAGGTTTGACCACATGAAGGGAGAAGTCTCAGTCAGGAACCTAGTGTAGGAACAGAGAACAAAGCAATTCAGCTTTGGCCAGAAAAGAAGCACAAAACCCTTGGCCTTCTCCCCTCCCTAATCCCACTAGGTCCAGGTGCTGCAACAACAGACTTCACATCTCTCAAAGGTCCCTGTCCTAGACAGGGGCTCTGAATGGAGCCCTCTCTTACCATGCCACATCAAAGCGGAAGCCCAAGTCAAAAATGGTGTAGCAGATTCCTGCAGCAGTGAGGAAAAAAAAGTTATGGCTGCTTTCTAGCAAGAAGCTCCCCAGCCTAGAGAAGCAATGAACAGCTCACCGGCAAGGGACAGTCCTCAGGCTGCCCCTCATCAGGCTTCCATTTTCTGTCACTCCCTCAGTAACCCAGCTCCCTCAGTGACACCACGACTCAAGCCCCTCCACAGGCGCGCCCCAGTAGGTCTCCAGAGTAAATACTCTGGAGAAAAGGAGGGAGCAGGTGCTCCGTCCAGGACCCACCGGATCCTGCCGGCCCAGTCTAAACCGCTGTTTACCCAACGAGCTGTGAGTGGGGAAGGGCAAAATGACGGAAAGAGGAAGCAGAGCTGCCGGCCTGTTAGCCAAACAGACCAATCCAGAGCAAGTAAAGGACGACAGCAGGGAGTGCGAGAGACGGCTGTCAAGGAAGAACGGGGCCAGGGCTGCTGTCGGGACCCCTACCTACCGCCGCCCGCACCCCTCCTCAAGCAGCAGGAGCCCTGGTCTCCTCAGTCGGAATCAGGGACCCCAAGAGGCGGGGAGCAAGTCCGAGCCCGGGGCAGAGGGCTGCGCTGGGGCCCCGTAATTCTGGTGGCCCTTCCCCCGCGGGACTCTAGTCCGACCAGCTCGGCCCGATGCTGTCCTCGCCCGCCCGCGCCCGGCCTCACCCACGACGAGCACGCAGGCCCAGAAGGCTACGAAGACCCCGGAGTACAGCAGCGCAAGCCCCGTCATGGCGGCGGCGGGGATCGGATCGGTGGGGAACAGCTAACCGCGTCCCTGCGTCCACCGCCCGCCCCGCAGTCCGTCCGCCAGTCCCGCAGCACCACCTGCGCGTCACGTGACGCGTCGCCCCCGTGACCCCGCGCCGCGCTCTGCGCCCTGCCGGCCCGCACAAAGCATTATGGTAGTTGTAGTCGCACCTAGAGAGGTTCGGAGTCCTCGCGGACTAGGTGTCCGCGTTTCTCTCTTTTTGCTTCTTATCCTAGTTTCCCTCCAGACTCTTATCTCCGACCTCGGACCTGCTGATCCCTCCGCCTTCCCCCTGGCAACCCTTGAGGTGCCAGATTGCTTCCTCTGCCTGAAGCAGGCCTGTTCGTGTTTGTCCACTGCCTGGCTACCACCTCCTGCTCCTGAGGTTATTCTTCCAGGACCCCTTCTCTATCACGAGGCGCAAGGGGGGAGTGTGGGGGGGGGCTGGGCTCCCATGATGCTCGCTGCTGAGTCTTGTAAAATTTCGGTGAGGCCTCGTCACTGTCCTGTTTAAATGTTTTCTGGTTCTCATTTCACTCACAATGAAAGCCAAAATTCCTGCCAGGGATGGCGTACTAGTACAACTCTCTACGGTCCTTACTTCCCAACCCTGGTGCTGGGGAAGAAACCATCATTTTCTTCCTCTGGCTCCACAGTCCTCCTTACTATTACTGAACTGTATCAGCCACACTCCCACCTTGCTGCCTTACCATACTTCCTCTGCTTCTCTAGCTCACTCTGTAGCTTCCCTCCAGTCTTTGGTCACTTTCAAAGGATTTCCTGGGCCGTTCTGTTTAATACTGTAACCTTTTATCAGGTGTCTGTATGGGACCCAGCTGCCACTGGACTTCCCTCTTCAGAGACAACGCCATTTCACTGTAGAGTCATTGTATATTTAATTATCTCTCTTCCCAACATGACTTGTCAGCCCAAGAATCTGCTTAATACAATTCACATCTGTGTTTCATGAATAAAAAGAAACAGAAGGAGAAAAAGCATTCGGTTTATTTGAATTTCTGTATCCTGAGAAACAAGTCTGAACAGAGTAAACCAGCACTACCCGGCAGAACTTTTTGCAGTGATGGAAATCTTTGTATCCCTGCGCTGTCTTCCCATGCACCAAATGAGTACTTGAAGTCACTGTGACTGAGAAACTGAGCTTTTAATCTCATTAAATTTCAATATGTATCTGGTGGCTACTGTCCTGGACAGTACAGATCCAGATCTGTTCTTTCCAACTAGGAGCAGTTATGCCTCCACAGGGGACATTTGCCAATGTCTGAAGACATTTTGTTTTCTTTTTTTGGTACAGGAAATTGAACTCAGGACCTTGTACTTGCAAGGCAGCTGCAGTGCCACTAAGCTAAATCCCCAGCCCTCTGAAGACATTTTTGGCTGTCAACTCAGGGAGAGTAATTCTGACATCTAGTGGGCAGAAGCCAGTTCTGCTAAACATCCTACCATACATAGATGAGTCTCCACGACAAAGAATTTTCTAGTCCAAAATGGCAACAGTGCGGCTGTTGAGAAATCTGGTCTGGCTGACCTAGCATCTCCCCGAGTAAAGGCAAACCATCAACTGCACATCAGGAACTGTGATTGGCCACTGGTCCTGGGCTGCTCCAGGAACAGATGGGCCCAGAAGGCCCCAAGAAAGCCCCTAACCCCTTTCCTCCATCAGTCAAGCAATAGATATTTACTAAGCCAGTACATGGTGAGACTGCTGTCAGTGCCAGACCAGGCCAGGCATTAATCTGATCTTCAGTGAGGGGTTACCTAGTTTCCCCTCTCCATCCATGCTCCTTCAAGGGTCCTGGTCGGACAATGAGAAATCAGTGCTGGGAGCACTAGAGCATTTTAGCAGCAACTCTCAAGTCCCGCTGCACCTCTGGCCCTACAAGGTATCAGCTGCTTCCCTCATTTTCGTAGGCAATGGCAATCCCTCGTCTTCCACTCACAGCTTCTGTCACTGGTGTCTGACCCAGGCGGGGCTCCAGTCCCTGCCAGCTCCGGGAACTAAGGAATAAGGCTGCGGAGAGAGAGAGGGAGTTCAGGCAGTCTGCTAGACCCAAAGAAAGACTTCAGCTGGAGTAAAGACTTGCACATTTACCTGCAGGGCTGCTCTCAGCCAACTCCAGCTGGGGCCGTGGGGTCAGGGCAGAGGATCCAGGATCATTCGATGACCTCCAAGCAAGTGGGGGTCGGAGCTCCCCAGAAATGAGGGACACATCTGGGGCCTCCCACAGCTCTGACTCAGGAGGTGGGAGGGGCACATGGAAAGGGGAGCCTGGAGGGAAGGAGAAAGCAAATCCATACTGGCACCCCTAGCTCCAAGTTTCCAGCTATCCCAAGCTTCCAACTAAGCCAGTCCCCTACCACTTACCAGGCAATAAATCCGCATAATGTGTAAGATAGGGAGCCAGGCCCAGAGGCGGCCAGGCAGGGTTGCAGGCAGCTTCAAATTCACATGGTGTCAGTATAGGCCGGAAGAAGCTCCCAGAAGGCTGAGGGGCTAGGGCACCCAAAGGACAGGCCAACAACACAAAGACATCCATCTCAGGAAAGTTGGCAAGCTTAGCAGGAGTGGGCCGCCCCAGAGCCAACACATAGCTACGTTTGCCAGCAGCCTGAGACAGGTTCCGCAAGTGTGCCAGTGCCTCACAGTGTCGGGCCACACCCAATGTGCCTGCCAACAGTCCTACCACACGGGCATCTCTTGCCTTCTCCACCAGATACTGTCTTCGTGCCCTCAGCCGTCCAGCCCGGACACCCTCATCCTGTGTCTGTCCTGTGTCTGGACAACAGGAAAAGAAAGGCCGCCCTGGCACCCACCCCAAGAGCAGCCGGCTCAGGTCTGGGTCAAGGTCAGAGTCAGGGCTAGCCTTAGAGCCCCCCACATAGAAGGCATCATATTCTTCCAGGCACCTCCCTGAGGCCAGGGGGAAGTGGCGCCCAAAACGCTCCAGGGGCTTGGGCCCTGGGCTGGGGGATCCTGATGGTGGGGGAAGAGCTGGGCTGGCGACAAGCAGGTCCTGGTACTTAGGGCGCAGCACAGTGGCCAAGGCCTCTAGAAGAGAAGAAGGTGGTATCAGGGTTGGGGTCTATCAGGAGGTCCCTCATCCCTAGGAGACTAAATGTGACCCAAAGCAGATTTGGGCCAAGAGCTTTATGGGAATGTACTAAAATGGAGAAAGAAAACCACAGAGCCATAGGCCCACACTTTCTCTTTCACAGGCATAACCCTCACCCAAGGCATGGGCACAGGCTGGTTCACTCAGTAGCACCACAGGTACTGTAGGGTCTGGGTTCTGCACTTCAAAGGCTTTGGCACAGAGCTCCAAGGCCACAGGACGCTGGCCAAGGATGAAGGCGACGGGCAGTGGGCAGACTGGAGGACTTAAGCAGGCGGTGCCAAAGTGAACAAGGGCCTGAGCTCCAGCTTGCTCAGCACCCAGCACGTCCACGCAGCAGCTGCAGAAGAGATATCGTCAGTGAGAAGAGTCCCCCCGTGAAGAGGGACTGCTGTCATCAATGGGAAACATGGCCAGCGAAGAAATGGTGATATGAAAGACTTTGCCACCAAAGGGTGCTAGCACTATGAGGGAGGCCACCAACATGATCGAAAAACACAAACACTAGCAGCAGGGAAACCCCATGAGGCCTGGATTCCCCAGGTCTAGCCCACTTAAACCCACGTCACACCTGCCATAGGCTGTGTCCCCTAAAATAAACATCTTCGACCCTGTAGTCTTTTCCAGTCGTGCAGCCACGGGCCCTGCATCTCCCAATAGCTGGTCAGGGAACTGCAAGGCCACCTGTAAGCATAAGCAATGGATCAGGACTAGCATCATGCTCCTTACTCCCACCGAAAGACCTTTTACACGAAATTTTTCCTGGACCCCCAACTCAACCTCAAGGTCTCTAGTCCCGGAACAGAACTCTGTCCCATGAGAGGAGTGGCAGGTGACCCACGATTTGTGGGGATAGACTCCGAGTACCCCACTCCTCTGTCCTCACGAAATTCTCCAAGATACCAAACCTCTGGGCAACCTACCCCAAGAAGTGTATCACCACTCCCTAAATCTAACCTCACCCTCTGACACCCTAGGTCGCGAACAAATCCAACGACTCGCTCCAGTTCGTACACTCGGTCGAGGTCAGCGAGCGGAGTGAGCAGTCCCGGGATGCCCGACTCCCGTTGCAGGACTTCCTCCGCCGGGCTGCTGAATGGAGACTCCATGAGGCACGGCTTGGAAGACAGCAGGGGCTCCCTCACCCAATTTAAGGACCCCGTGCTTCAGAAGCACCCCTTCAGGGGCCCAGAATCTCTTAGTGCGTCAGATGAGGGACCAACACTTCATCCCAACCCCTCCAAACTCAAGAGTCAGCACTACACATGAGCCTATCCTTGGAGACTACTTCCGAGTTTGAGGCGTGACTGATTGCAACTCTACCAATCCTAAACCGGTACCGCTCCTAACCTCTAATCCCCGCCCCCAAAGCCCACAGACAACCAACGACTGGCCGTGTCCGGAAGCAGTCGGAAGTTCCGTAGAGAAAGGGGCTGAGCTTTGTGCAGGTTGTAGTTCTGGTCTCCGCTCCCCCTGGGGCGCTCTAGGGTTCAGCCCCTTTGCTGCCTGTCCTCAAGAAGACTAAAATACTCCTCCAGCGTGAGTAGCTCCTATCCGCCGGTCACGCAAAGCACTTCATATGTAATGCATAGATTCGGTGCCGACTGTAGGTTTTAATATGTTTGGACACTTGGTGCAGAAGTGCTTAAGAATGTCTATCCGTTTCCTTATCTGCAGGAAGGGAGACTTAACAATTGTAGGCCTTAATGAATTACCACAAGACTCAAATTAACTTATTTATGAAACTTTACAAAGTTGCTCTTTACATATCTCATTTGCTTTTATGCTCACAGCACTCTCAGTCTAGTGAACACAGACGTTTACTATTTGTCAGGCGCCATGTTAGTTTTTGAATAAAAATTTTGTTTTAATTTTTTTGAGTCAGGGTCTCACTTTGTAGTACAGGCTGGCCCTGAGCTCACTATGCAGCCCAGGTAAACCTTGAACTCAGCAATCCTTCTGCCTCTGCCCCTGAGTTCTGGGATTACAGGCGTGAGCCACCACGCCCAGCAAAATTTATCTAATTTTAAAACAAAGAAACAGGTTTGACGAGACTAACTAGCTGTCTGACAAGACACAGTAAGTCAGTGGCACAATCAATATAAAAAAAAAAAAAAAGGTAGGTCTTGGGCTGGAGGGTAAGCTCAGTGGTTCCTGCGCCTGCCTCGCAAGCGCAAGGTCCCGGTAACCACATACAATGCTGGGCGTGGAGACTCACGCCTACCAGCAATCAGCACCACATACCACAGTGCCGAGCTTGGTGGCTCACGCCTGTAATCCCAGTACTCAGAGACAGGAGGATTGCTGAGTTTGAGGCTTGCTTGAGCTACATAGTGAGCTCAGAGCTAGCCTGAACTACAAAGCGAGACCCTGTCTCAAAAAAAAAAAAAAAAAAAAGGTAGGCCTCCTGATTTCAGATGCTGGGCTTTAGACGCCCGCATTCTAGTACCTTGTACAGGCTACATCTGTTGTGATACGGAGGGCTAGGAGAGGGAAGACACCCAGACAGTACATGGTAGGAAAAAAGGACAAAAACGTGTGAAACATCTCTACATAAGTTAGGCATGAGAAATGAAGAGTAAAGTGAGAATGGGATGGAGGATTAGAAGGGGGGAAGAGTGGCTTTCATGGGATGGGGTGACGGGGACTGATGCCAGCTGCCTTGAGAGTTTAAATGAGGAAGAATGGAAGACCCTGGATTTATGCAGAGGCTGGGAAAAGAACGGGGAAGACATGAGTGTGGGCATAAACAGTTCCTCCATCCAACCTCACGGATGGCAGTGGGGAAAGCTCAGTCCTGCCCTTTGGGTTTTATGGTGGATTACTCAGGATAGGGTCCCTGAGAGGCAGTCTGGGTAAAATATGACTAAGGAGGGCCGGAGGGTTAGCTCAGTGGTTCCGGCGCCTGCCTCGCAAGTGCAAGGTTCTGAGTTCGATCCCCGGTAACCACATATAATGCTGAGCGTGGGGACACGCCCACCAACAATCAACACCGCATACCACAAAGCCGGATGTGATGGCTCACACCTGTAATCCCAGCACTCGGGAGGCAGAGACAGGAGGATTGCTGAGTTCGCGGCGGCTTGCCTGGGCACCATAGTGAGCTCAGGGCCAGCCTGAACTATAAAGCGAGACCCTGTCTCAAAAAGCAAAAAAAAAAAAAAAAAAAAAAAAAAAAAAAAAAAAAAAAAAAAAGACTAAGGAGACAAAAAAGAAAGCAATCCTAGTAAAAGAGGAAAACTAGAGCAGCTCGGGCGCTGTCCCTGGTCCTGACTGAGCTCTGCTCCTTTTTGAAGGAGGTCCCGAGAAATGACAAGTGATGAGCATACAGGAAGCACAAGGTCTGGGCTTCCTCCTCCTCTGTGAGCTGCAATGCCCTCTCCCGCTCCCCCACCTTCCTTCCACAGTACCCCATTAACCTGCTAAACCATGTGCATGTTTGAGTGCTCTGAAATCCCGTCATACTCCCGACCTGAAACAGAACACCCTATTCCATTTCTTCCCCTACAACTGGACCCAGTCCAACACCTCACCCAGTTTTTAGGATGCTTCTATTTCCATCAAGAACAAAACTCCCTCCACACAGCCTCTCCTCCCTTCTATTTTATCATGGGAGCTCTGGAATGGACAGCCTTTAAGAATAGAGTTAGCGACTAATATTCAATACTGCTGATTAAATGTAAACACAAACACATATGCACCCTGAGACTTATTTTTTTTTCCTTTTTTTTTTTTGAGACAGGGTCTCGCTTTGTAGTTCAGGCTGGCTCTGAGCTCACTATGTAGCCCAGGCAAACCTCAAACTCAGCAATCCTCCTGTCTCTGCCTTCCGAGTGCTGGGATTACAGGCGTGAGCCACCACACCCAGCACAGTATGTGGTATGTGGTATTGATTGCTGGTGGGCGTGAGTCATTGTATGTGGTTACCGGGATCGAACTCAGGACCTGCGCTTGCAAGGCAGGCACTGGAACCACTGAGCTAAATCTCCAGCCCTTTTTTCCTTTTTTTTGAGACAGGATCTCGCTTTGTAGTTCAGGCTGGCCCTCAGCTCATTATGTAGCCCAGGCAAGCCTGGAACTCAGCAATCTTCCTGCCTCTGTCTCCTGAGTCCTGGGGTTACAGGTATGAGCCACCACGCCCATCATTGTGGTATATGGTACCAGCGATTAAACTCAGGACATTGCGCTTCCCAGGCAGATGCTGGAACCACTAAGCTAAATCCCTGGCCCATCCCCACTATTCCTGACCAAGGCCTGGGTCCAAGCATTGTCTCATCTTTTCCAGGCTTCTGGACCAAGGCTTTCAGGTGACAGAAAGGAAGCAGAGGCAGTAGTGAAGGTCCAGGTTTACTCTTTGGGGATAGGAAAGGATGAAGAGAATAGGTGTGGGACAGGGATGCCCCTCAGTAGTCAGCTGTGTAATCTGTGCCATGTAGCCCCCGGCACAAAAGTGTGAACTCCTTCACCATCTCCTTTACCCGCCTCTTGTTCATCCGCTCACTGAAGGAGGAAAGAGAGAATTGGTTAGCATCATCCACCAACACTTCCACCTCCTCCCTACCAGAGCCCGGGCCAGCCCAGCTCTGCTCACCGAAGGATCTGCTGACTGAAAGTGTCCTTCTGTTCAGGGCTGAGGCGAGCAGAGGGAAAACCAGGGGGTTGCAATGCCTCCTTGATCCACATGCTCAGGAGGCTGAAGCAGTGTTTGTTCAGGGCAAAGAGGATGTCGGCAAAGCAGTCCATGAGGCTACGGGAGGCCTGGCCCCCAATGGCCTGAGAGAGAGGGCTTCTTAGTACACCAAGGTCTGGCCTCTTCTGCAGCAGGAGCCCTAAGCATGCCCCAGGCCTTTGGGTCAGTTCTGCAGCCAAACTATACAAGTAAGCGATGCTCTCTGAATGCCAGCTGATCTTCAGAGCAAACCTAACATCTTGCCATTTAAATGAGGAAGTTATAAAATCTAAGAGCTTAGATAACCAAAGGCTCGAGCCTCCCAGAAGGTCAGCCACCTCAGCAGTAGGGCCTCCCCACCCCTACCGACACCCACTTGCTCCAGCTCACCTCCAGCACTGCTATGAGCAGCATGCGACCATCCTCCTGTACCACCTTTCCCACGGATTCTACTTCCCCACACCGAGGCAGCAGTTCTGTCTGCAGAGGATGGAGAGGCTTGTCAGCCCCAGTTCATTCCCACCTCTCCCTAAGGATGAGACCTGCACACGACACCCTACCCTCTGAAGTTCTGGGCAGAGCAGGGCAGGGGGATACAGGTCTGCATGAGACTCACAAAGAAGCCACAGGAGGCCTTGACAGTAGGTGCCTCAGGAAACTTGAGGGCCAGCACAGCTGTGGGAGAGGTAGAAGCGGATCAGGTGGGGCCCAAGGAGCCTCCCGGGGAGCCCTCGGCCCACTGTCCACCTGGGCCCACTTACCACACTGGAACACAGCTTTGACATCCAGACGCTCACACAGGAACAAATCTGGCTTCCGCTTCAGAGCCTGTAGGAGGTGGAGCTGGTAAGTCCAGCCCCAGCCAGCTCCAGGGACCATCCTCCCATTCACCCACCACCCCACTCCCTAATGTCACATATCACAGGTAGAGGCTGCCACCAGACATCCCTGGGGGACCCTGACCACCCCAGAATTCAGTTGGTCAGGGAAGGAGCAGCCCAGGGGATGCAATGTGCTTGTAAGTGTACATGAATGCACAGTGTGTGTGACAGGGGCTAGGGGTGGGAATCATAATGTAGAAAATATGAGTCCCAAGTCACTCTTTGAGCAAACATCTTTCCCTCTCTCCTCCATCAGGGACAGTTCTCCTCTCAGCAATGACTTTTGTTTTGATTCAGAGGAAGTTGAGGCCTTTGGGCTTGTGAACAGAGCAACAGGAAGGGATGGCAGCTGGTCACAGAGCCCCTAGCCCAACAGGCCTCTCCTGTGTCCTGCCTGTGTTCCTCAGACACCCCCCAGCTCCTGCTCGAGAGGATGAAAACTGGGCAGGAACATTGGGGCCATGCCCCATCTTTTGCCCAAGATACCCTGTATACAGGGCCTTCTTGACCAGACCCACCCTAGGAGCCAGTGCTACCATTGGGAGAGGGGGAGTGAAGTAGAGATACCATGTACCAGGACATGACTGGCACATCATTAGGTCACAGGAGAAGGTTGGCACAGCTCCAGCAGTCCTCAAGCACTGCTGTGCCCCAGCAATGCCCCCAGCTCACACGACATAAGCCCCGCCCTAAACCCCTCATACACCTTCTACCCGTTTATTATTGTACAATCTGACATGCATCCTCAGTTGAAATGCTCTACTCACACACCTCTATCATGCCTTACATACACACTTTCCCACACCTACCGCACACTCCACATAGTCACACACTGAAACACCCCTCCATCCCAAGCCATCCACACCCAATTTGTCTATACACTGTCCAGCATATATACACTCTCCTAACACACATACATACAAATACCCTTCCCACCAAAGATACAATCTTGCAGATACCCACACACATTTCCATTCAGGCCCAGAACACTCCCTATGCCTCATTCCTCCTACCCACCCCCAACTAGACTTTAAGTTGTAGGACAGCAAGAACCATTCTGTCTTCAGCATTTAGCAGAACATCATCAAGCAAGTGTTACATAATAAATACCATGTAATGACTAAGCAGAGAAACACTCCATTTACCTAAACTCACAGGATCTCCCCACCAATAATCCTTCATCAACTAACTCAACACTCTCACAGCCCAAGGTGTGCATGCCTGCCATGCCACTCTAGTCTAGATGATCAACACCAATATATATACATCCTCCACAGACCCCACACACACATCCAAACAGACGCATGTTCAACATCCAGCAATGCCTACCACACTGACAAACAACACAAAACACAGGACACACAGCGATCGATGTACAACATGCATCAATGCACATGCCCACACTTCAGTTTCAGATTTATCTTAATGCCCAACACAATACGTGAACTATTTACAACAGATGATTTCTATTCCCTTCCAAAACTAAATTCAAAACATATAAAATAAGGTGCGACACACCTAGACACACAGCAGACACATACCAGACACAAACGCAAACTAATGAAGTCTCCCAGTGGAGGCTGCAACCCACTGCCCCGCAGCAACACACCCTCTCCATCAGCCGGTCTGGGCACCACATCCATTCACCTGAAGACCCTCCCTGTGGAGATTCTCCCACCCTGCCTCTCAGGAGCACCCTGGAAACGCTGAGGCAGACAGTCCCCGGCAGGAGCACGGGGACAGTGAAGTCCTTAACTCCAGCCCTACCCAGAGTGTCCTGGGCAGGCCAGCCACACAAGAACTGCTGGGAACAGTCACCACCCTCCCTCTCCCAACTCCCTCCAGGCTGGCCCAGCTCCCTCCCTTCTGGATCAGCCTCTCCCTGGTCTTTGTAGGAGACTGAACTAGTTGAGGCAAAGGGGCACTAAAGGAGGATGTTGGGTTGTCAACTTCCACGGAAACAGATGAAGAAACTCTATTCAACTGAACAGAAAAAAAATTTGTCAACAGAAAGCTAAAAATAGGCTTAAATTGAATTTCAACATAAGAGAAAGAGAAAGAGAGAGAACAGAACGTGAATGAATAAAACTAAAACACACCTGTGCCAGGAGTTGCATAAATGAATCAACAATATCAGGATGATCCCTGGGCCCTAAAATATAATAAAGATGGAACTTAAGAAAAATTATACAAACAGCAACTCAACCTCATATAGTTATGTGGGACTGAGAGCCTGAGGGAGACAGCGTGGGGGCACATGAGCAGCAGGAAGCAAGATAAAGAAACAAAACATACAAAAACCATGAACTGGGAGAAGCCCAACAGAAAGAGACGGCAAAGTGAAGGACGGGCCTGCCCCAGCTCCCCCCAGGGGCCCTTCCACCTACTTCCCACTCCTCCTCAGGCCAGCCCTCCAGTATCCCTTAGTACTCGAGCAAATCTAGACCTCATGTAGCAGAAGAAACAGCCCCCACACTCTCACTGTGGCCTCTGAGAGCTGCAGTAACCCTACAATGCTTCTTAGTGTAATCCTCCCCATCACAGAAATGGAAGAGGAGGGCAGGACTGGTAGTGGGTTGGTCTTTAGTACCGTTATCTAAGACTTGGCTGAGGGCCCTAGAAAGTCAGGGCGTTAGGCCCTCACTAAATACCTCACACTTCGATGGCCTTAGGTTTCTTAATGTGGCCCAACAAAAGGGTCATATTTGGCTCACTTAAACTACAGGATTCTTTTTGAGTAGGGTAGTGACCTGTGTGCTTCAGGGCTGGCCAGGCAAGTCACTGGCAAGACTCGGGAATCAACAGCATCATAAGACCCCAAAAGAGAGCCTTATCCCAGCAAAGTCCCTCCATGAGGACAGACCCAGGAGAGCCAGCTCAGGACTGAGGACCAGCTCCCACCATCTGGACATGCCAATAATGAAGAAAACCAGCCAGTGTCTCACCTCATGATCTTGTAGAAGGCAGAGACAAGGAAGCCTAAGCTGGGATGGCATAATAGGTTTGGGAGCCATCCTGCCCAGTAAGACAACCAACAACACCAACAAATATGATGTTGGACACCTCTGCCTCCAGTTCTGATAATTCTTTTTTTTTTTTTTTTTTTTTTTTGACAGGGTTTCGCTTTGTAGTTCAGGCTGGCTCTGAGCTCATTATGTAGCCCAGGCAAGCTCTGAACTCAGCAATCCTCCTGTCTCTGCCTCCCAAGTGCTGGGATGACAGGCGTGAGCCACTACACCCGGTATTGTGGTATGTGGTATTGATTGCTGGTGGGCGTGAGTCTCCACGCCCAGCATTCTATGTGGTTACCGGGGATCAAACTCAGGACCTTGCACTTGCGAGGCAGGCGCCGGAACCACTGAGCCAACCCGCCGGCCCAGTTCTGATAATTCTTACGGCAAGAACAAGGCATGCACCTGGAGCTCCTGCCCAGGATTCTCCACTCACAGGAAGATGGAGTGCGAAAGTATCTCCCTGACATACCACTAAGTAGCTGTGTGATCTTGCGCAAGTCACAGGGCTTAGTTTTCCCTATGTAACAAAGAAAACAATCTCTTCCCTGTTTCCTTCACCAGGGTACTAGGAGCCAGTAATAATGCCCGTCCTTCTCTCACCAGAATCCTGAGTTACTCAAGTCCTAGAAAGTAAAGCCCAAAATGTTCTATGCCTGCATCCCACTTCCTAATAGTGGGTTCAGTGTCAGTGGCCAACCATGGAGGAAGAAAAGTTCCCAGGGAGGGAGCCCTTACACTTCTTTATTTAACAGTGCCTAAGGCCTGATTTTTGCTGGCCTCATTCTGAACACTGGGGATACAGAGAGAAGAAATTCAACCCTTCCTTGAGAAACTGTCTATGAGGAGAGACAGACATAAAAGCTATTGTATGTGACTGGTGCTGTATCAGCAGGGTGTATGTGATGTAGTTTTGGTGTAGCATTAGAAGCACCCAGCTCTGCCTAGAGGTCCTTTTCCAAGGACTGAGGCAGTCTTCTTCCTCCCAGGCCATGAAGGAGTGAGAGTTCTCTCAGTAAACAGTAAATGCAGGCACTCCTGTCAGAGGAGCTGGCACAGAATTAAATAGGACATGGTAAGTAAAGAGTCAGTGCTGGAGTCACAAGGACATCCAGGACATTTGAGGCACACCAGAGCTCTGTCATATTTTGAGTATGGGACAATAATCCGAGGGCAATAAGTAAAGAGTTTGAAGCTAGGGAAGAAAATATGCTCAGATTCATGTTTTATCAAGAATATTATGACTGCTTTATGCAGGCTAAACTGGACACAAGGGCAGATGTCAAGGTACTGCTGAGGTAATTCAGGTGAGACCCTAAACTGAGGCAGAGTCCATGGAGGATGCGGAGGAGTGGGTTGAGGGGTGAACAGAGCCATGGTGGGATCTTTTCTCAGAGGCAGTACAAGGAGAGGAAAGGTAGAGCTGAAACACTTTTGAGTTTTGGCTCCAGTTTCTCCCCATTCTCAACATACCCCATCACCGCTCACAGAAAGAGGCCAGGCCCATGGGACCAGACTCTGAGGCTATGAGCAGAGAGTACACTGGGCTCCAGCTGAGATTCCTGAAAGTCTCAAACATGGAACCACAAACCCAGGCAAGATTCATGAGGCTGATGGAGCACTGCTATTTCTTTCCCAGGTAAGAGGCCTGGATCACACAGCAAGTGATGGCCAAAGGCCTTCTTTCAGTTCTTCATTCTCAGGCAGAGGGCCACAGGGAGTCAGGGCTGGGATCACCACCAAAGGTACTAAGCTCTGGGTCTAGATTTTTTTTTTCTTTTGATTTTTGAGAAGTCATCATACTAAGCACTCCAGGCTCCTCTTACATCCCAAGTGTACGAATATAGGCATGTGCACCACACCTGGTGAAAGGCCTAAATTGACTGGTGTGGGGAGCAATGTATCCCAGCATTCTGAGTACTTCATTTACAAAAACCCCAAGCCAGGGACCCAGAGGGAGCACCCTGAATACCTGCAACAATCCTCTTAAGTGTGTGATATTTCCCTTTCACCGGCTTGGAAATGAGGCTCAGCAAAGGTAAGTGACTTGCCCAAGGTCACACAACTAGTTGGCGGTGATAAGCTTAGAATCTAAGTCTACCTGACTGAAAAGTCCACATCTTCCCACTGACTATATCCCAAAGGAAAGGAGCCAGTCTAGCGCCCCAAGTCCCTCAGAGGCTCATCCCCACCGTCCTCCATATCCAGGCTGGCCCTGAGCCCAGCAGGCCAATAGAAGGCATCATTCACCCTCAAATCCAATTCAACCTAAAGTATCAACTATTTGGTAGGTGACAATTTGTGCTGTACTTCACCCACAAGTTTCCCAAGTCTCACATGTGATTCAGGGGACAAAGGAGAACAGAGTAGGTAGCTGTGACTCCCCAGTCAGGGAAGCAGAGGCAGTGGCAGTGGCAGCAGCAGCAGAGACCCTGTTCAGAACCTACCTTGCTGGAAGAGAGTGAGTGTAACGGAGGTGACGAGCAGGAAGAGGGCCTCAATTGGGGGAAAGTGGGCAGGCTCATGAGCAAAAATGTGGACCAGCTACAACAAAGCAAGGAATGCTAGTCAGCTGAGGCCCGTGTCACCAGGATAGGTCAACCCCCTAGGACACAGGTGGAGACCCCAGCCACAGAAGCTGTCTCACCCCCACCCCAGGATCAGATCTCTCACCACAGTGATATTCAGAACCGGCTGCCTGGGCCAGAAGGCTCACCTGTCGAGTGAGGTCAAGAGCAGAGGCCTGGGGGATGGTGCTGTACATCCGACCCAGCATCTCACACAGCTGTGGCACCATGGGCGCAAAGTCGTCCAGTAGTGTCTTAACAGATTTCTCAAAGATAGCGCATACTGCCTGGGAAGAAAGGAAAAGGACCCTGGTTAGCAGGTCACAGATGGCTGGAACAGAACTGAAGCCCTGAACAGAAGGGGCCTAAGAAGGACCCTGATCTAGAACCTTGGCTGAGCCCTACAGACCGAGGAAGGCAAATAATCTGACCCTCACCTCAAAAGGTAGGGGTCAAAAACTCACTCTATCAAGGGGCACAGGCTGCATCTTTGTCACTTAACTCTTGTTACTTACATTTCCACCATTTCCTCTCAGAGAGCACCAACAGCAACAAAAACCGGAACTGCAAATGGGTCAAAGGCAGGTCTCTGACGCTACAACAGATGCCTGGCTCCCACTGAGCCCTAACATGCCAGTCCTTTCATCGAACATTTCTTGGGATGCCAGAGAGTTCTTACTCTCTTCTCAAAGATTCCTTGAACCTGTGGGGTAAGATTTCCCTCCCCTGTTTCCTCCAGATCACCACAAGCCCAAGAAAGTGGGAAACTTCTTTTTTTTTTTTTTTTTTTTTTTTGAGACAGGGTCTCGCTTTGTAGTTCAGGCTGGCTCTGAGCTCACTATGTAGTCCAGGCAAGCCTCGAACTCAGCAATCCTCCTGCCTCTGCCTCCCGAGTGCTGGGATTACAGGCATGAGCCACCACGCCCGGCACTGTGGTATGTGGCACTGATTGCTGGTGGGCATGAGTCTCCACGCCCAGCATTGTATGTGGTTACCGGGGATCAAACTCAGGACCTTGCGCCTGCAAGGCAGGCGCCGAAACCACTGAGCCAACCCTCCGGCCCAGGAAACTTCACTCTTGCTCCAAATCAGTGGTCACCATGGGAGCAGAGAGCCAGGATCAGGGCTCACCTCGACCACTTGGGCATCATTCAACCACTTGCTCAGCACCTTCTGGATAAGCTGGAAGACCTGCTGCAGCACCACCACCACCTGAAGACACAGGGAGAAGTGAGGTGCCCCACCGTCATGGCCACCCACCTGAGAAGGACCTGGCAGTAGGCAACAGACAAGGAGTTGAAACCACTGTCAACAAATGCACATTGAGGACTCAGTGCAGGGGACCCCTGGAGGAAGGAGTGGTTTGCTGAAACCTCCAGGAAAAAAAAGAGAAGAATATCTGAATTCCAGGGGTTATCTCAGAGGAAGCTCAATCTACAAAGCAGGAACATCATGAGTATTTCTTAATACTGACAATTTTGTAAGCACTTAAAAAATCATTACTCCCACCAGGCACGGCAGTGCATGCCTGTAATCCTAGCACTCAAGAAGATGAGGCAGGAAGATTGCCACAAGCTCAAAGCCAGGCTGGATTACACAGTGAGTTGGAGGTTGACCTGAACTACATAGCAAGACCCTGTCTCAAAAATTAAAAAAAAGAGCTGGGCGTGGTGGTTCACACCTATAATCACAGCACTCAGGAGGCAGAAGCAGGAGGAGGATTGCTGAGTTCAAGGCTTGCCTGGGCTACATAGTGAGCTCAGGGCCAACCTGAACCACAAACTAAAAATCCTGTCTCAAAAAAACAAAACAAAAAAATGTAAGAAAGAAATTAAAGAAAGAGAGAAAGTGAGAGAGAAAAGAAGGAAAGAAGAGGAAGGAAGGAAGGAAGGAAGGAAGGGAGGGAGGGAGGGAGGGAGGGAGGGAGGAAGGAAGGAAGGAAGGAAGGAAGGAAGGAAGGAAGGAAGGAAGGAAGGAAGGAAGGAAGGAAAAAAAGAAAGAGAAAGAAAGAAAGAAAGAAAGAAAGAAAGAAAGAAAGAAAGAGAGAGAGAGAGAGAGAGAGAG
>PVIC010001870.1:0-19689 GCA_004025085.1 Thryonomys swinderianus
TCTCTTCTCTTCTCTTCTCTTCTCTTCTCTTCTCTTCTCTTCTCTTCTCTTCTCTTCTCTTCTTCTCTTGCAGAGAATATCTCTATATAGCCCTGCATGGCCTCAAATTCACTATGTAGCCCAGGCTTGCCTTTGACTATAACTTGGTTATCAAACTCAATTCATTTCAAACTTGTGTTCAAACATAAAAAGTTCAAGAACTAAACATTTTCCTATAAGAAGTAATGGAAAACCAAAAATTACACTTATAAATTCATTTTTCCAGGACTTTAAAACATTTTACAGTGATTTCTTTCTTTAACTCTATTGTGTTTTTCAGTTTTCCTCTTAGCTTTACTGCTGGTATCACTAAATTTTTTTTAAGCCATGCTTATGATACTTTACCCAAAGTGCAAAAAACAACAACAACAACAAAAAAGCACAGCAATGATTTTTTT
Organism: Thryonomys swinderianus; assembly: GCA_004025085.1. Lineage (NCBI taxonomy): Eukaryota > Metazoa > Chordata > Mammalia > Rodentia > Thryonomyidae > Thryonomys > Thryonomys swinderianus. Next base: position 438 of record PVIC010001870.1, read on the forward strand.
TTTTTTTTTTTTTTAGACAGGGTCTCACTTTGTAGTTCAGGCTGGCCCTGAGCTCACTATGGAGCCCAGGCAAGCTGCTGCAAACTCAGCAATCCTCTTGTCTCTGCCTCCCAAGTGCTGGGATTACAGGCCTGAGCCACCACACCTGGCATTGTGGTATGCGGTGTTGATTGTTGGTGGGCGTGAGTCTCCACGCCCAACATTATATGTGGTTACCGGTTACCGGGGACCCGAACTCAGGACCTTGCGCTTGTGAGGCAGGTGCCGGAAGCACTGAGCTAACCCTCTGGCCCCAGCAATGAATTTTTTTTTTTTTTTGAGACAGGGTCTCGCTTTGCAGTTCAGGCTGGCTCTGAGCTCACTATGTAGTCCAGGCAAGCCTCGAACTCAGCAATCCTCCTGTCTCTGCCTCCCAAGTGTTGGGATGACAGGTGTGAGCCACCATGCCCGGCAGCAATGAATTTTTTTAATGCACTAACATAAGCACTACATGTTACCTGGGCAAGAGGCACTTAGACTGAAGCATCACCCCTGTGTGTCTGAGGTGAGACACAGCACATTACTCACTCTCAGCCCACACAGGTGTTTTTGAAGTTGAATTTTTCAGTTTGATGCACCAAGTAAAGTTTTGAACACTGAGATATTTTCTTAAACTTCGCTGTTTGAGTAGTGAGTCAAGCTTGGAGCTGTCCAACAACCAAGGTATCACTGTATATATATTTAGGCTTTGCCTAAAATGTTAGACAGCAAGCTTGACTTTTAAAAGAATTTTTAAAGATCAAATATAATTATTGTACATAGTAAGTAAAGCTATGCTGAGCAAGGCAGCTCATGTCAATGTTTTGTACGGTGTTTGTATAGATCTACATACTGTATTAGGTAAAATGCCTATGCTCATTCCTCAGAATCCTTCATCCTTTAGTGGATGTAAGTTGTTTGTATTTTGTTGCTCCAGATTTGGTGACTGGTCACAGATCCCTTGGTACTCAACTGACTTTTTCAAGGCTTGTCAATAGAAAATGAAACTAGTCAAGGTGGGCACGATAACAAGACCTCTAAAAGGTCAAGTTCTGGTCAGTGACAAAACCATCTTTATGGGCCTTAGAACTTTTAGTATCTGTGAGATAGGAATTCTGAGTTTTCCTGTGGGATCTATGGCATTGAGACCAAAAAAATCAACAACAACAACAACAAAATCTCCCAAGTAGACCAGGGCCCCTCTAGGGATGCCATCTACTTTTGCTATTGTGAGACAACATAAAGAACATTAGACTGCTGGCTGAACACCTCCCTCCAGCCACCCAGTGGGATACTTACTATTAATGATGGATTTGGTGAGACCAATGATAAAGTTCAATCTTAACAAACAAGTCTAATCATAAAATTCAGGTAGACAAGTGAAATCAAACTCAAGACTCAGATATCTCAACTGCCAAGTTTCTTTGCTTTTAAACTGATCCCTGTGGATAAAATGAATGCTGAGTTCATAGAGAGGAAAAGAATTCAAACACTGATTACACTGTAAAGAGAAAATTCTTTTAGAACTAAGTGGAGGCATCTGTTGTACTTAAATTAAGGGTCTGTAAATACCAGCCTGGGACTGAGTTGACAGCCTATTCTGTAATAAAGTAATAAATCATGGGGATGGTTAGGGAAGCAAGAAACACCACATTCTTGCTTTGTTAAACCAATTAAGCAATAAGCCATCTGGGTCCTTTTGTTAATTGCCATCAAATACAACTTACACAATTGAATTTAGCCTTTTATTTAATTACATTAATTTATCCCAGAAACTTCAAATACCCACAATGCCAATAATAAACTTTATTAAAAAAAATAGAGGTCATATTTATTTTTTAATTCTTCAGCCACCAAAACTCTTTACAAGCTTTGTCATCTGAGAATTTTTAGCTCCATTTCAGCATTGGTAAATTAAAAGAATTTTTTTTAAATATAGATAGGTCCTAAGCAAGAGGATGGTGACTGAAACTCTTCTCTAGATAAGATGATTAATCTAATGCTGTGAGTAGAAGTATTTGTATCGATGAAATGTTCTATACTGTTGCTACCATATGGTAACTATTATCTACATATAACTTTTGAGCTCTTGAGATGGGGTCAGCACAATTGAGGAACTACTTTAAATTTCCTCTAATTTTATTGGTTTTCCAGTAAATGCCACCACATTAGACAGCACAGATCCAGGATGTATTCAAGGACATAGAAATGCAGTGAGCTATTGATGTGATGGGTGGAGAATGAATGCATTTTTATGATAGTTATTATTTGGAAACCCACACTTTCTATCCAGTTTTTTGTGAAGCTGCCATGTGCTGAGGCAGAACAAAGGAGATCAGCATCTTTAAATTCCCCTTGCCTGTAGAGAACTAACTCCATCTTGGAGAGAAACGGCATGTCTGGTATTTTCTCAACAGCAGAACCAATCCCTTTTAGCAACTCTTATGGCCAGCTAGGTGGACCAGATCACAACAAGGAGAGCCATTCCATTCTTGCTAGTCTTGTGTCTGCTCTGGTTAAGGCATATTCTTCCTGAACTTGTGAGTGTTCAACCCAGAGATACATTTAGAGAGTTAGTATGGACCCAGAGATGGCCTTCTCTGATCTCACAGACATGAAAGTTTCTAGTTTTCTCTCTTAAGAATGACTCACACTTTGGGATCTCCCTTCCAAAGATTGTTATTTCTTATTGATTTGGTGCAAACTCTGTAACAGAACATCATGAAAGTCTATTAACTGTAAGTATTTTGTTAATGAGAATGCTCAGTCTGGTGGATCCTTCCAACACCATTGACCAAAGAGAAATCTATGCCAAGGAAATCTGGATATGGTTAACAAAGCTAGAGAGGGGTGAGGTCAGGTGAATGGAGGTAGAAGGTTTCGAGGAAATTCTCATTAAATCAAAATGTCTCATTCTAAGTCTACTCTCATCAGTTGGCTGGGTTGAGCTTGGAGAGTTGGGTCAGTGTTCCTTTCATTTTGTCTCCAACCATACTCTATGGCTTTCTTTCCTTCTGAGCTCTGGTTCATCTAATGAACATGAAATTCATCCTCATAAGCCTAATCCGAAGTTTCGGGGCTGTCGGGCCATTATATTCTCTTCATGGTTGGCCTACACACCATCCAAGATAGGGCTCCTTGAAGACAATGATAACGTATCCATTGGATTGATGCATCCTGGAGGTGCTGCCAGATAATGTCCAGGCCTCCTGCCCTAGTCAAAGATAAAAGCAATTATGAACTTCTCAATGGAAAAAATTAAAGATCTTCTGTGCTATATGACGATCATCTCTGATGGTGAAGACATAAGACAGTGAATCAATTTAAAACAGCCAGCAGTCAATGAAATAAATTGTGAGGAGAGATATCCTACATTTTTAAAGAAAACTTTCTTTCCTCCTACACCAGGAGCACAAAGTGCAGAAGGATCCACTTCAGGAAATATAAGTGCTCTTTAACTCCTTTGGGCCAGAATTGTGATAAGCAAAATTCTCTTTTTTTCTAACAGTGATATTCATCGTTCATCCACAGGGTGGACTTTGTCAAATTGCCACAGCTGGCTGGCTTTTCCATCACACTGACTCAAGAACAAATTTTTATTGTTCTGTTGAACCACAGCTTCCATGCATTTCCCTGAAAGAATGTGGACAATCATTCCATTCTGAAAAGAGATAAGAGGGAAAATAAAAGAATGAAAAAAGGTCAGTCCATTTCCAAATGTCAACATAAATGGATGTTTTTAAGATTTGTGCTAATTTTTAAGATTATAACAGAGGTGGTACGAGATGGCTTAGAAAGGAATAGTAGTATTTTGGGTTAATATAAAATATAATTTAGCCTTAAAATCTGGGTGTCACTCAAAGCTTTAAGGATCATTTATCCAGTTGTCTTTTCAATTGAATTCTTTATTGGTACATTTTATATATAGCTCACAATCACACTCAGCATTGGGAAATTTGTACCACTACATGACACAAGTTAATTCTCATTTTTACCCATATCCCTACCCACCCAGTTATCTTTATTGCAGTTGTATAATTGTGCCATTTCTTAGGAAGTTTTGGTTAAGATAGTTCCCATGAAGAGAGAATATTCAGTCCTTATGCTATGTTTATGACATTCATGATTATCATTGTATTCATAAATTTCTTCTTTCAAAAAGATTTAATGGGCCCAGTCTCTCTGTTAATCCTGCAGTTTAGTGTTCCACCCACTTACTTGGGAGAGTAAGACCCAAAGAATATATAAGAATAAAGACCTAACCTAGCCATGTTCCAGAGACCACAACTGCTGGCTTCCCAGAATCCACCACATTTCATATTGAACATAACATTCCCTTTTCAAGGAAAATTTTATTTCTTTATGAAACCATCTAACAACCTTAGCCATCAAAGCTGAACTTATCTATTTTTTGAGATGTGCTATAATATAGCCCTTCTAAAATACACAAACTCGTGATTTTTAGGATAGTCACAAAGTTGTCTAACTCTTACTGATCTAATTCCAGGCTATTTTCATTATTGTCCAAAGAAATCCACTTCCCACTTGCAATCATTCCCCATTTCTCCCTCTTCCCACCCATTAAACATCACTAACCTATTTTCTGTGTCTATGGCTCTGCCTCTTCTGGACACTTCATATAAATACTTATAAAATATGGGATTTTTTATAACCAACTTCTTTCATTCTGCATAAAATTTTCAAGATTTATGTTGTAGCATAATTTAGTACCTTAGACTTTCTTCTCTTTTATTATTGCCAAAATACAACAAAACTTATTGCTCTAGCCATTTTTAAGTGTAAAGTATAATAGTGTTAAATATATTGAGGTAAGCTACCCATGCCTAAATATTACACTTAGAATAAATGTGTATCCACATTTTATTTATGCCTGCACAGACATTTGGGTTTCTCACAGTTCTGGACTATTACGGACAGTTTCACTGTGAATAGCACTTCATTCTTTTATCTGTCTGAATGATAATACTTTTTTTGTCAGGGTCTTACTATGTAGTTCATAGTGGCTTTGGACTCACTATGTGGCTCAGACTGGCCTTGAACTTGATGATCCTTTTGCCTCAACCTCCTGAATGCTGAGATTGCAAATGTGTGTCACCACGCCCACCATGCAATCTCTTTTTAGTCCTATTTCTTAATGCCTCAGATTTGCTAGATGCATCTTATAATGTTTTTCAAAATATTTTTATCAGTACATGTTTGTAGTACATTATGATTACGTTTCTCATGGGGAATTGACATATGCATAGCACATCTTTTTTTTTTTTTTTAAAGACAAGGTCTTGCTTCATACTTCTGGTTGCCCCTGAGCTCACTATGTAGCCCAGGCTAGGTTCAAACTCACAGCAATCCTCCTGCCTCTGCCTCCTGAGTGCTGGGATTATAGGTGTGAGCCACCACACCCAGAATTGCGATGTGATTCCAGGGATCAAACTCAGGGCCTTGAGCTTGCCAGGTTGATGCCGGAAGCACTGAGCTAAATCGCTGGCCCTAACACATTTTAATTCTTTTTTATTGCTTTTCCCTTTCCTCTTTCTCCTCCCTCCATCTTTTGGTTACCTTTCCTTTTCTTTTACTTATTTTAAAGTACTGTTTCTAAAATGTATGTTAACCATAGGGCTTGCTTAGAATGATCTTTTATGATCACCCCCAAACTACCTTGACTTTTGAAGACTTTGTGGCACATGTGTGGGTCTTGGGTTTGGGTATCACTGAAGCCTAAGAGCTTTATTTTGTGTTCAGTTTGTTTTCTGTTATGTGATCTTCTTTTGAGGTCTGCTTTAAGAATACCAAAGTTCTGATTAGTTCTTTTGTCATTATTTCCAAGCACAAGCTGAAGGAAATAATTTTTTTAAATGTGTGTATTAGTTTGGCTAGTAATGCCCGAACTCAATCCAGAAAGGACTTGAGGTGGAGAGAAGCTGTATGTGGGCACCTGCTGTGGTACTGTCCAATTCCTCTCCCAGTCCTGCATGTGGGACTGGCTCCCTCTCCCTAAGTACGTATGACTGATTCCTCTGTGTTGATGCATCCCTGCTGAAAGGATCTAGATCATCCCTCCCCCAGGGCTATCAAAATCAAAATTTTGCTAAAACACTGAAATGCTCACAGCGAATTTGCATTAGAAAAGAACATATCTATATCTACATGTCCACATCTGTATCTTCTTAAAATTTTGATGAACATAAGGACTTTGCATTGTTCCTAAAATCACACCACCAAGGCAGTAGACTGTTCATGAGATGTGCTGCGCTGTCCTGTGTGTAGCCCAAGCTAACACACTTTTAAAAGAGGCCAGTCCCTCTCTGTCATATCAAGATCAGAGCTAAACAGAGATGGAGCAAATTAGTACAATTCATGTTTCTCATGGTTCACCTTCCCCTGCTGAGTTGTGTCTCCTCCTTCCGAGGGCTTAGTGCTAAGTCACGACTTTGGACAGCAGGGGCACAAGCCTTATAGTACTGTCTGAGCTCTTGGAGAACCTGGATGCGGAGCCTGCCAGAAGTTCCTCCTGACCTCAGCTCTACTGAGTCTTCCTGGTGGATCACTCACCTGGAAGTCCCAGTGCTGCTGATGGATGGCAGGGGCCCTCTCAGTGCAGTTCTGGAGAACCACCTGCTCTTGCCTGACGTCCAGGCACAGGTGCTGTGGGCTGCCATAGCGGATCTCCTTCCTGCCAATGTGCTCCAGATGCTGGGGCAGAGGGAGTGGTGGTTAGCACAGCTAGAAAGAGGCCCTCTCCACAGCTGGAGACAAAGCAAGAAGAATTTACAGTAGAACTGAGGTCTAGGGACCATCTTTAGATTCTCAGGGAGTCAGAAAGAATGCACCTGATTGTCAAGACCCCAAACATGCTGCAAGATGAGCCCTGGTTCTGAAGTCCCAAATTTTAGCTGCCTTGAATTCATATTCATACATTCTAGCAAGTCCCTCCATTTTGTTATGTCCTGCATCGTAGCTGAAGGTATAAAGGATGCTGTGTGTTTTGCAAGTGTAGTGCTGTAAGGGCAGAAAAACCCTCTTGGAGGCCCAAGTTTATCTTTTCTGGGAAAATCTTACCTGCTCTGAAACTTATTTTCCTTCTGCCAGTGCTTATTTGCTGATTCTCACTCAGGTTTATTGTGTTCAGGGTTTTTCAGTACTCTATTGAGGTTGCAGAGGGGTTTTAACTGTGTGAAGCCTGTGCAGACCAATTGGAAGCCACATCCTGCAAAACCACTTGCTGTTCGTTCCTGTCAGGTGGATCCTGAACTGATATTTATGTTAATGTTGTGGCTTAGAGATAAGATTGGTTTCATGGACATGCAGCCTGTGCACCAACACAAAACTTCATGCTTAGAAAGCCTTAATGTTTTTGGTTCAACAAATTTGATTTAATGCTCTGCTGTCACTGTCTTGAAATTATTACTAATGGTCCAATTAGAGATGCCACGTTATTATTTTGCACTGTGATTTACAAATTACAGCTTGCCCTACTCAGAGATTCCTAAATTATATAATTACTATAAATTTTGACCCTAAAAACATACCGAAGGCACACTTTGGACAGTTTTAAGGAGACAGTAAATTTTTTTCCTACTTAACCCCTTTATAGGCAGGCCTCATTTCCCTGTGGCAATAAGTAGACAATTCTAGTTAAAAATTTCAAGGACAGATTACTCTTTGAAGGTCAAAGCTGGCTTTCTATGAGAGTCCCTTTTGGCTTCCCATGTCTCATGGGCTGAAGTTGAGTTCTCCCTGCTTCTCCCTGCATGGAGCCAACACGGATTCCTGAGGCTGATAGCAACAGTCCCCTCCAGGTTCCGTCTTGGCTTTAGATCCTGGAGATTTTACTTTCTTTTGTGGAAACTCAGTTACTTAAGCATAAAATAGGTCATTTTATATTCCTTTTCCAACATGTCATATCTAGGGGTTTTAGACAGAGAAAGAGAAAGAAAAGGTAATGTGTTTTCATGGTGGAAGCTGTACCATCCCTACTTGCAGATGAAGAAATTGAGGTTCAGAGCATTTAGGAATCCTGCTGAGATCTTACAGCTAGCAAGTAGGGAACTTGGACTGAAACAGCCGTGTGTGACTATACATCATGCCCATTTTTCACATGTACTTTTAACTTCCTCACTTCATACTTTATATTTATGTCCTTATCCCTTGAGTCTGAATGTCTATGGAAATATTCAGGGAGATAGCTAAAGGGCAGAGTCCGAAGAACCTCTCCTTCCCTGCACTGCAAAGCCCAGCTATGACCAGCCCCTTTGAAGGGTCCGATCCAGGCCTTCGAAGAGACAGGCCCTCCTTTGGTCCAGGCTCTCCATGCCTCACCAGTGAATACCTCCAGGAATTGTTTGTCTTCATTAGGGGCTTTTGGGACAAGAAAGCTTAACTCAGAGGCCCCTACCACAGCCTGAAAGCATAGAGATTTGAGGACAGGCTGCACTCTCTAAGTTTTCAACCAAGTTGTGAAAAGAGGTGGGCCTACCAATCCTCAGCTAGCATCAAGGGAGGCTACCTTAGGTAGTTAGACCCATGGTGAAAATTTCAAAAAGTGCAAGAAATAGCCTAAGATATAGAGAGACCTTCCTAATGGCCAAGGGGGTGCTAGTTCCATGTTAGAATGACCCTGTTGCATCTAGATCTTTCCCTGTGATTCCTTTATTTGCTTCTTCCTCTCCTCAAACCCTTGGACCTTGCCTCAGCTCAAAAGACATTGATCAGCAGTACCTGAACTAGTGATTCTGTGCCTTAGTTTCTTCATCTGCCAAATGAAAGGGTTGGATAAATACCTTCCCCATTTCTGTCTAAATGCTCCCTTCTTTGGTCCTGGTCCATGTCTGTGCTTTAACGGGGGATGAGGTATGTAGAGCTGTGACAGTTACAGTGGGAAACTATGGGCAGTTAGGAGATGTGGAATCACAGAAAGGAGGTACAGCAAAGAGAAGTGGAGGATAGCCCAGAAAAATGGCACCTACTCAAAAAGCTTCCTTGGGCTGTTATCCATGACGAGAAGTATGATCACCCACCTGTTGCTTTCTACTGTCACTGCAAGGAGCCAGCATCATGGGACAGCCCAGGACATCCCTTTCTGCTTGGCAGTCTGCACAGAAGCCAAGCCCAGAGTTGTGGAGCTGAAAGCGGAATGCACACAGAAGTGAACCCCAAAGTTCACAATCTCCATCAGAAAACACCCTGGGTCAGGCACCACTTTTTCTCTACTCCCTGGGGTGTAAGTAGCCCAAGGTGCATTGTTCATGTAACGATGGGTAAGGTCAAGGTGAATTTAAGGGACAAGCTCCTGAAGGAGACAGCTCATGTTTGTCCTTCTGAGAAACTCTGGGATAGGGCAAGCTAGCCACTTTTTTCTGGCTGGCATGGAGTTAGGGTATGGGCTGAAAGCCTCCAAGGTCCTTCTGAGCTCATGTTTGGTTGGCCAGGGTAATGGAAAAATATCTGAAAGTACCGTTCTTATCTTTGGAAGATTCCCTCTCCCATCCTTTTTCCCAGTCCTTCCCTGGGTCATGTCTTGCCTTTCCAGAGAACCTGGGTCTGTGTTCAGATGGGTACAGTTTGGGATAGACGTTGGCCAGAAACCAGTGGAAGGTCCGACAACCCAGTCTCCTTTGCAGCTTCAGGCGTTCCTTGCAGTCTGGATTCTCGGCCTGGGAGGAGAGAAGGATATTGGCAGTGAGCTGATGAAAGCTTGTTTTCCTGCGAAATCCATGTGGCAGGGGAGTGATGGGTGGCTAAGACGAATGAAGGGATTAGGAGAGAGTGAGATGCCCAAGATCACGGTTCCCAGCACCTGCAGACATGTGGGAGGGTCATGAGATGGGAGAAGAGGTTTGGAAAGGACAGAGTAGAACAAATCTTCCTTAGAGCTGTGGCACTAGTATGACCGATATCCCTCCTCCCAAAGGCTCTTAGATCTTCATTGCAATGACCATGATGTGTATGCTTTCAAGATTTCTATGAAAGCTGGAAGAAATGATGAGACTTTGCACCTAGGTCTCTGTAGTACAGAACTTTATTTTTTTTAATTTTTATATTTTTTGCTGTGTTGGGGACTGAACTCAAGGTCTTCATCCTGAGCTACATCTCCCCCTATTTTATTTTAAAAATATTTATTTATTTACCTATTTATAAATTGCAGAGCTTGCTAAGATGCCCAAGCTCAAACTTAGGGTCTTGTTGCCCTCGTCTCCTGGAGTGCTTGAATAGCTGGAGTGCATCACCACCCCATGTGGTGCAGAACCTAGAACCTAGATGGCCTCATAGAGACAGGAACTGGCCCAGAAGGAACTGAAATGAAGTCACTTTTAAAATTGTGGAATGGACACCACGTGAGCCAAGTTTCTTTTTCTTTTGCTCTAGGTGCTCAATTTCCTTCAGCAGTTGTTTGGATACAATATCCCTTATGTTACATTTTTTCTTTATAATATAACTGTATTCATATGGACATTGAAGCAATACCCTAAACTAGCAAAAAGTAATGTTTTTCTTGTACTCCCAATATATAAAGAACACTTCTCAAAGGTTTAGTTTGAAGTCATGGATATTTTTAGGAAAGAGAAGGTTCTAAGGAAGGGTTGGAATGACCCTCCCCCCAATCATTGATTCCTGACATTAAGAGAAAAGAGATGCCCATGAGAGAGTCATCTTAATTGCTTCTTACCTGGCAATAAGACACTGCCTCTGTGGGCTGCATAAGGTGAATGGATTGTGTCTTTACCTTGTCTTAGTTATCAGATGAAAATGTCAGAAAGAGTAAGTTTTGAGTATGTTGCTATGCTGACATTCCCTTGACATGTTTCTCAGAGTGTGTTGTCTTAAGCATATTTGCCCAGGTCCTGCTCCAGAGAAGGTGACTCAGATGGTTGAGCTGATAACCCTGCAATCTGCATTTTAACCACTTCTAGTCTTCTCCTTGGAGACTCTGAGAGCTTCTTTAATTCCAGAATTTCTTGTTTAGCATATTTACCCACCAATAAACCAAAGAGATCTATCGTTTTTTCCTCTGAGGAAATTAGCATGTTTTCATTTCGTTTTGTTATTTGATGGTTTCTTGGCATTGTCAGTTTTTATTTGCAATCTTGCCAGCACCTTCCCACTGCTGGACTTTCTTGCAAAAGCAGGAACATTCCCTCGTGTGAACTCTATCACCTTCCGCTGTCTTTTCTTTTTTCACCTTCACTTTGCTTGATGATGAGGCAAATAACAAATCTACCCTACACTTTGTGACCTGAAAGAACACTGAACTTTTCCCTATCAGCACACCTGTGCCTGGGAGCAATGTGAAGTCCCTCAGCAGTGAAACTCAGCTCTCTTTGAGTGCCTGGGATTTACGTGTCTCAAAAGAAAGGAAAGGTTAGGGCCAGAGGGTTAGCTCAGTGGTTCTGGCGCCTGCCTCGCAAGCACAAGGACCTGAGTTCGATCCCCGGCAACCACATATAATGCTGGGCTTGGAGACACGCCCACCAACAATCAACACCGCATACCACAATGCCGGACGCGGTGGCTCACGCCTGTGATCCCAGCACTCGGGAGGTAGAGACAGGAGGATTGCTGAGTTCGCAGCGGCTTGCCTGGGCACCATAGTGAGCTCAGGGCCAGCCTGTACTACAAAGCGAGACCCTGTCTCCAAAAAAAAAAAAAAAAAGGAAAGGTTAGAAGTCTTTAGATGAAAACTAACTTTTAGATAGTTTAATGTAAGGTAAATCTATGGTATCTCATACCTTTGGGGAGGCCAGTCAGGATCTAACACATCTAGCATTATGACAGTTCTCAATTTGTGAAATTGCCTGGAACCAAGCACATATTCACAAGTACTTTTTTTTTTTTTTTGAGACAGGGTCTTGCTTTGTAGTTTAGGCTGGCCCTGAACTCACTATGTAGCCCAGGCAAGCCTCAAACTCAGCAATCCTCCTGCCTCTGCCTCCCGAGTGCTAGGATTACAAGCATGAGCCACCACGCCCAGCCACAAGTACTTTTAATTGCACCAACAACTTTGTAGAGGGAAGGTTGAAAGTCTCTACATGCTGTTGAACTATGCTGGCCAGAGCCAGTGTTCTAGGTTCTATGAGCCTGTCTGCCAGAAGTTAGCTGAGTTCGTCAGAAGCTATGCTATATTTGACACTTCTTTGAGTTTCTTAGAAATGAAGTCTGTATCAACATTAAGCAAGTGTCCTCTGAAAGCAAAAAGTGAATATGAATTGATATTCCAAGTGAGAAAAAGAAATACTTTGGCCAAAAGAAAGGAAAGAAATTAAAAGCCAGAGCAGCTCTTTGCACTTCTGTAGAACTCAGTAGAATGTTGCAGCTCCCTGTTGGCAAGTGGGAACTGACCTTGGGTGCTGAGCTTACAAATGGGAGTTACATTCTTGCTGATCCTTAGTGGACAGACTCTTCCCTTAACTACCCCTGGGATGTTTGGGTTGAACCTGTGCAGTCATAATTCAAACACTACTTCTTCTGAGAAAGTGTACCTCTGTGATCCTGTCTAGGATATATCACTCTCATCTTTGTAGATATTGTTCTCCCTCAGGGAGCTCCTGCCCCAAGAACCTGATGACATTCATTATGGTTCAGCCTCCCCTGCAGGACTCACACAGGGGCTGACCCAGGACAAGTGTTTGGTGGACATGTGTTGACTGTTAGTATCAAACAGCCAGGCAGGGTATAACTGGGGTCTTTGCTGTTACAGGAAGTGAAGGGAGTCTCATGTCTGAATATGTCATAGCTGGCCTGTAGGCAGGAAAGCTAGGCCTAATCATAGTTTTAATTGTAAAATTATTTTTTTCCAAAATTATATAGGATTGCTCCTGACAGTCTTTTACTATGTACTAAACTGAAATTGAAGTGGATTAAAGATCTAAATATTAAAACAGAAACACTAAACCTACTAGAAGATAGGTATTATAGAACTCTTGGAGACACTGGTGTAGGGCAAGACTTTATGAAGAAAACCTAAGTAGCATGGGAACTAGCCGAAAGAATCAACAACTGGCATCTCATTTTATTAAAAAGCTTCTGCACAACAAAATAAACCACCAAAAGAGAAAAAAGACAGCCTGCAATGTAGGAAAAAAATTTTATCAGCTCTTCCTCAGACAAAGGACTATTATTTAGAATAGTGAAGAACTTAAAAATCCAGCGCCTTTCCCAATTTAAAGACCCAATTCAAAAATGAGCATCTGAAATGAACATTTTTTTCAGATGAAAAAGTAAAAGCACAAAGAAACATGAAAAACATGTCAGTATCACTGGTAATTCGAGTAATACAGATGAAAGCAACAGATAAACAATAAATGCTGGCAAGGGCGTGGGGAGAAAGGAACTCTTCACTCTAGTGGGAATGTAGACTGTGCAACCATTGTGGAAATCAATGTGGATATTCCTCAAAAAACTAAGATTAGAGATCCCATTTGATCCTGCTATTTCCTTTCTAGGTATATTCACAGAAGAATTAAAATCAACCACAATGCCCTGTGCTCACATGTTTATATCAGCACCGTTTGTAATAGTTAAATCTTGGAAACAGCCCAAATGCCCATCAACTGAAGACTGGATAAAGATTTTTTAAAGATAAAATGGAGTATTCCTCAGCCATAAAGAATGATAAATTAGAAACATTTATAGCTAAATGGATGCACCTTGAGGCCATACCCATAAGTGCAGTAAAGGAACACACAGTTGTAAATACTGCATCATTTCTCTAGTGTGAGAAACTGAAGGTGTAAATGAGGTCCAAAATATATGATAAGTACTGCGAATTAGAAAGGGGAAGAGGAACAGGGGCCAGGGGAAAGCAAAGAAGGGAAAGAAAATATTTGGTGGTATAAAGGAAAAAACAGAAACAAAACTTATGTATATAGGATGATTGGGGGGGTTAGGGAGGGTAAGGGAATGGGGAAAAAATAAGAGTCAAGGTACATCATGGACAGGTACAAATTCTCAATGATCAGTGTAATCATAACACGTATCTAAGATGTACCAATAAACTCAATAAAGGGGGAAAAAGTCAATATTATAACCCAGATAATTTTGCCTTCTGGGGATAAAGAAAGTACTCTAGCCTGTGTAGGCCTTAACCCTGAACTGAGATTTTGTATATAAAGTACATTTTTCTCCAGTTAATGAAACAACCTTGAAGTTCAAGGAACCAAAACATTTGAGGACATAGCAGTCTACTGCTGAAGAGAAAGAAGCGGGTCCAGATGGGAGGGAGCAAACTCTGGGGAGCCCTGAGGACCTCTGAGGAAGACAGCCCCATTGTGCTTCCCTGCCCTCAGCGAAGGGTCCATGGGCATGGCGTGTCACTCCTTTGATAGGCCCAGCCTTTATCCATGGCATGCAACTTACATCCAGCTCAGACCTGGCAGCACTGGCTGGCAGGAGGCTTACCGGGCTGCTCCAGGACCACTGTGGGTCCTGGGAATCTTGCTTTTCGGGCCTCCACTTCCAACACAGCAAACATAGCACTTGTATGTCTTTCCATAGGAATTAATGACATTGTAGATATTTAATTACAGATTTAGAAGTTTAATTTTTTCTGTTGCTACTTTAGCTTCTATTTATTTTATATTTATATTTGTTTTATGTCTTAGGTAATCCCACTGGCTTGAGCACTTTGATGAAGAAGAAAGGGCTCTTGGGGACTTGCTCCACCGTCTATCTGTGTCCCTATCTGTGTCTCTCATCTGGAGCTGTGCTGAAGGGTTGCATCCTGAAGATTCCATCCTGTAGGTGCTAGGGAGTTCTAGGCCAAGGTCAGCTGTGGTGTTTCAATGCCCAGCAGCCACTGGAGAGGGGACAACTCAAGGAAGGTCAACCTGGAAGTTTCCATTTTTTTTCCAGGAAGGAAAGATGTCCCCCCTGACCCAGCTTTGAGCTGGTGACCCCACACTGGGCACAGAAACCCACATCTGGTTCTCTCCTTACCTTGCTCAAGGCGAAGGCCTCTGGGCTATGCCTGTAGAAAATTTCTTTGAATGGTCCCATCCAGGTCTCAGCAATGCGAACCTTGTTCCGCAGAGTGGCCTCCTGGTCAAGGGGAGAGTGTGCATCCTGATTTTGGAAGACATGCCCCACCCGAGAGCAGGGCAGGATTTCAACGGAGCCACCACAGAGCCAGGCCTGCCATGAAGAGAGAAGGTAAGTGACTCTGCCTCTACTACCTAGAACAATTGGAAGGAGAAGACCCTGTCCACGAGGGCTGGCACAGGGAATCGTAAGCATAAAATGGTCACAGTCTTTAGAATCTTTAGAATGGAGCTTTCAGATCTGGGAGCCTGGGCAGGGGAATGACAAGGTGAGAAGAATGGAGCATTTATGTCAGGATGGATCTGGGGGTGATAAGCCCATCAATGGATCCAACTAAATGTGTCACATTTGAAACCATTGTGCAGATCCAGTGCTTAGAGAGATGAACCACCCATAGGGGATTAGTATCCCTAATCCCCAGAGGGTGTTTCCCTGGGGACAAGGGTGCCTTGGGTCGTCAAGGACTTTCCAAAGGCTTGTCAATCCTCACACTGTGTACGCACCATGGCTGCACATGGTAGAGATGGAAGTGAGCCTTCATGACTTCAAGAAGGTCCTCCCTGCTCCTTAACAATTTTTCCACTCAATAAATGCCTGCTGGCAAGAAGTTTTTGGGCCTACATTTGGGACAGAGGCTAAAATGGAAAATAACACTAAGAAGGCAGCCCATGAACTGAAAGGCACCAAGGCTAGGATTCTCAAACTCTGGCAAGGTGCCCCAAGGCACCCAAGAATACAAAGGATATTTTTGATGGTTTTGAGTGAAACAGTGACATCTGTTGGACATTGTGGAAACCACAAGCCTGTTGTAATTCACACTTCAACATTAGATAGATCATTGCACTTTGGATGGTGAATGTCTTTGCTGAGTTAGGGTTTGGATGGTTGCTGCGATGAAAAGCAGGTATCATGCAAAAAGTCAGTGTGGAACAGAAGATGGGGATGGTGGATGAACAATCTAACTCTGAGGTTTAGAAGTACAACTGTGTCCGGCATGTGCTAAATTGTTAGGATACTTATTAAGTAGTTTGGACTAAATGATTGAGTACATTGATAGCTTTGTGTGGTCTGTGGATGTTTAAAAATCTACTGAGATGCTAATTTGAGAGTTCTAGAAACAGAATACTTGAGAAACTCTGGAATTTCTGCTTGGAGGTATAAATAAGTTCAGGGCCCTTTTCTGATGGCAGGTTCATCTGTCTTTCCCTCCCTTTCTTTCTTTGAGATAGGGTCTTAGTCTGTAGCCCAGGCTGGCCTTGAACTCACAATCCCACCTCAGCCTCCCAAATACTGGGACTATAGGCATGCACCATTACACCTCGCCTACCAGCACGTTTTGAAAGTAAAGTTTATAAGGCATAAATAGAGCAAAATGAAGGTAGAGTGCGAGAGAAGAGGCAAAGGGAGTTAATGGGATGTGTGACCCACCTTTCTGCAATGACAATGATTTACCCACAGCCTTAGCTTCTGCCCATGGTATTTCTGACCAAGGTATTTCTTGGTTGATTTCAAGATACACTCTGTTCCAAAGTTTCCTTCCTTGGTTGGGGACGTACCTTGAAGGATAGTTCGAGGTTTTCTCCACCCTGCAGTGACATGAGAGGGTCATATGCTCCGGTGTTTTGGAAGTAATGTCTGTCCATGGCCACCACCTCTTCGGGAATGAGTGGGCTCCTGGCCAGAGAAGACAAGCAAGAACTGCAGCTCAGAATGTGGAGAAAAACAGGCACAGTGGGGAGTTGGGGGTTCCTAAGTGGGGGCTCCAGTGATTGAGAGGGTGGGCTCTAGGCTCAGATGGGTCTCAGCATCTTTAATTGCAAGACTGGAGCAAAGCAATGATGTCAGAAATCCAAGGGTTTCATGAAAAGGGAACTAAGGTTACCTGGGGCTTTTGACCTTCTGCTGAGGTATGGCTCCAGGTCCACACCCAGCACTCCCAGACCCTCTACTCCAGTCTTTCTGGAGAGATGTTTGGGAGGAAGGCCTTGGTTAAAATAAGACATTCTAATAAGAAAGTATCAGGCCGGGCAGAAGGACACAGTCACGAGGTATCCTCTCTCTTCCCTCACCCTCTTCCATTTTCTTAATGACTGCTCATTTTCACCCTCCCCAATTCTATGATCAATCCACCAGGGACTCTGGAAGTAGAAAGGTCTCCACCTACCCCAGTGAAAATACACATGACTTATAAGCAAAATAAACTAGAAACTCTGTCTACTAAGAAGTTAGGATGACATACCCCTCAGAAAGTCTTTATACACATAAAGATGGGGCCAAACATTTTCCAAACAGTCCCTTCATGCAGAAACAAATTTTAATACAGTCAAACTCTGGATACATCTCAAGATGTAAGTGACTCAGAGTACAAATTTTTAAAATTACCAGTGAAATCATATTACATTAAGAAGACCTTTAGGTTATCAAAATACCAAGTTATGTTAGAAAAATGAAAGTTCACATTACAATGATTGGTTAACAAAATCTCTGCCTCTGTAAGACTTTGGGTGAGATATGCAACTTCTATGATTCTCTGAGCTCAGTTTCCTCATCTCCAATAAGGGTAAAATCTTTCATACTTGTCTTTTGTGGGGATTAAAATAATTCATAGAGACTACACAGCATTTTGCATGTCACACTTTAAATGCTCACTACATTTTGGGGTTGCAGGTTCACTGTTCATTCTCTGAAACTTGTGGGGCCAGTATATCTTTTAATTCTGAAGTTTCTGAATTTGAAAAAGGTGCACACAACATCTCCTACATGTCAGCCCTGGCAGGGCCTGGGCAGCAGACTCTGAATATAATGAAACTGTATTCAGTGAAATATGAATATTTGCAGTGAGATCAGTGAGGGCTGCATAGATGGGCATATCAGTTCAGGAGGGCATCTTCTACTTAAGGAATTATGGAAAAACAGCTTGTTTTTCAGAGCTCTTTAGATTTTGTGATTATGAATAATAGACTATGGACTTGCAGTTACAGTGCAATATAGCACAACAGCAAAGGGCCCAGCAGATCTAGTTTTAATTCTGGAACTACCTCTGATTGGCTAGAAGATGTTGGGGAACGTATTTAACCTGTGTGTGCCCTGGATACTGTGGGTTCAGAGACAGCCAACCCCACTGTACCCTTTCAGAATCCATGACCCATAGAATCAGATTACTTAACAAAATAATTTTTCTTCACTAAGTTTGAAGTGGTTTCTTATTTGGCAAAAGGTATCTAGAAGTTATTTAAATAGCTGTCCAACAGCCAAGAAGGGAGAAGTGACCAATAAAACTGGATATATTTTGAGACTCACAGTGCCCTAGCATTTGCTCAGCTAAATTCTTGCTTTCTGCTGAGCAAACTTGTGGCCGAATTACTGTCAATGTTTGCTGGTGGTAGGGGACAGGATCAGGACCCGGCTCCGCTTCTTCCTCTTTCCCACAATGGGGGATCCACTGACACAAAAACTTCACTGATTCACTGACCTGACAAAGATAATAACACCTAGCCCTAAGAGCGTGGAGTCCTCTAAGTGCTATTCAGATATGAATGCTTCCAGTGTTCACAACAGCCCTACTACTTACTAAACAGCCCTACTTACTAAAAAGTAAGTTCTGTTATTATTGTCAATTCACCAACGAGACACTGAGGCCCAGACTCAGGAACATGTGAGCAAAGTGTGGTGCCAAAGGCAGGACAAGCTGGCTCACCTGATGGGGCTGATGGGGGAGGGGAGGGCCTTCTTGTCATGCTCTGGCAGCCTTTCCCAGTGGAAATCCAGTTTCCAGTCCAACACGCCATGTTGCAACTCTTTGGAGGGATAATATTGGAAAGTCTTCCAGTCAATCACATCAATGACCGGAGATACCACACGGCTCCTGGGAAGGACAGAGAAATCAAAGGATACAAGCCATTCAGTTGCTGGGAGAGTAAAAATAAAATTTATACATGTGATGTCCAACATGGCAGCTACCAGCTACTCATACCTATTGGGCATCTAAAATGTGATTTACCTGAGTTAGGAAGTGGTGTAAGTGGAAATAAAATTTACCTGAGTTAGGATGTGGTGAAAGCATAAAACTGAACTTAGAAGGGCCAGAGGGTTAGCTCAGTGGTTCCAGCGCCTGCCTAGCAAGCACAAGGTCCTGAGTTCGATCCCCAGAAACCACATACAATGCTGGGCGTGGAGACTCATG